>JAVCKT010000252.1:0-11031 GCA_032273925.1 Rhynchotus rufescens | reverse complement strand
CAAGAATAAATAGTAGTGGTTTCTCACAAAGTTCAACTGGGAAAATAAGTAATGTTTCTTTTGCCATCTCATGCAGTTGAAGTATTTATTTGTTGTGAGGTTAGAGGAAAAAATCTGAGATGCGTTACATCTCATCACATGGAGGCTTTACTATCAAGTAACTCACTTCATTTTAAAGAACTTGTTGCTCGTTTTCCTTCTGTAATGCACCTCTTGGGATAAACTGCTAATTCTAAAAATATGTCAGTTCCGCTCCTTCCCCCCTTGTATTTTTTTTTGTTTGTTTGGCTGTAGTTTGCCTGTTCCCTGAACTACTTGAAATACTCCAAGGAATGCTTAAAATGGAAGAAAATACATATATCTATGTATTCGAGTTGCTGTACTTGATTGTTGTTGTATTTTAATGGCTAATGGAAGATTGCTTTAAACTTCCTTTGTAAAGCAAAGGAGATTACAAGGGCCTCAACCCTTAGCATCTCAAGTCAGCTGTGTTTTTTCTATTAGATATACCTCCTTTGTGTTGAGTTTGAGTTTTGAAAAGAGAATATAACATGCTGCTAATGGTGTCAAAACCTTGCTTCTGATGGAAACGGGAAGATTTCATCACATAGAGGAAACTTACTTGTTTTTCTCAACTATTTTCATGTTCATAATCAAGCCTTTGGTAATTCACTTTGTTTTTACCCAGAAAATGTCTTCAGCTTATTCTTCCACTGGAAGTAGATTTTATGGAAAATTAGTGCTATCTGTGAATGAAGAAATATTTTTCAAAAATTACTTTTTTCAGTCTTTCTGCTATGTAGTGCAGGGAATCAGAAGGCAACCAAGTAGGCCCTTTGGTCTTCATTGCTCCTTTTCGTTTCTCATGTGATAATTTAAGCAATTTTGGGGTGGTGGTGCTGACATTTCAGGTAAGGATGGCACTTGTGGTCCGATCTGCTGTCCCCACACCTCTCAGAGATAGAGAGCAATGCTCTAACATTGTGCTGCATGCTCTGCGTCAGCACAGCCAGGTCCTATCGCAGTGTGTGCTAGTTGATCCCTGCATCCCACTTTGACTTTCATGGTCCAGTTGTCCCCTTTTGATCCTTATGGTAGGAGGAACCATCGTACTAGGTCTTTGATGTTTTCCAGTAGAGTAGTTGCTGTGCTGCTGGTAGCCCACATCAGTTGTGTCAGCACTACATATGCCATGTACAGTACCAAATGAAAATGCTGTTAGGGAACACAGAGCAGGGACTGGTAAATGTTGCTGTTGGGACCAGGAGGATGCTGTAATAAAATGGGGAACAGGGGCCATTCCTGCATATAGAGGGAAGTATTACAAGCACTTTTCTTGCATTTTTTGCCCGTATAACTGGAGAAAGACTCATGTAAGTTGGCAGTTCCTGAACAGAAGCATAGATAGAAGCTTGTTCCAGAAGATGAAGGAAGAGTTTACTTTTGGCTTACTGGGACTGGCTGGGACTGGTTGAGGGGAGAAGTGAAGAGTTTATTTCATTGATGGGCATGTGTATCCAGTATTGATATTTTTCAGGCTTCCTGAGTCCACAGGAGCAATTATTAATAACCCCATTTGGGTCCTGGGCTTGTTTTTTGTCTTATTTTACTAAGAGTAAGGAGCTCCCAGGTGCATTGACATTTAATTTGTTAACTTTTGGAGGCTGCTGTAGAAATGCAAAGTGGTATTTAGTTACTAATCCTTACTTTAAGGTATGTAATACCAATACTTTAAGGTATTGGTATTGTGGTACTAATGAAGTACCAAAAAAAGCTGCACTATCAATTTATTCACTCAGTTTCACAGTGTGAATTCTGTAAGCTCTAATTTTCCATTTCTCTCCTCCATTGCACCTGTTTTTTCAAAGTATATCCTAAGGTGACCAAGGGACTGGTCATGTCACAGAACTTTTCTGAGACACAAGCCTGATGATGAGGAAGCCAGCAGAGTGGTTTTGAATGTGGGGAGGTGTTGCGTCTGCTTGTAACCTTTGTCACAAGTGGAACAGATTATGAGATGACAAATGTTGGCTTGCTGCCAACAGACACATGCTCAATTCGGTATTTCCCAGGGCATGCCCATCAGACTTGATATGAACATACCCTTGGAAAGATCACCTTGATTTAATTTTTGTTCCGATGCCCAAGCAGAAATGGTCTGGCTTCTCAGTTCTTTAAAGACTAAGTGCTATATTTCTAGCTCTTGGCAGACATTGTCCACGAGTACTGCGTGTTCTGTTGGGCTTGTGCCAAATTTAATGTTCTCTGTGTACTGAAAGCATCAAAACCAGACTCGCTTTAATTTTAGATTTTACAGCTACCATTATTGATTTTTCTTAGAGCTGTTCCATCCAAACTGTTATTTTGTTTTATTTTCCCTTTGGATTTGAGGGAGTCTTTATTTGTGTTGCTAGGGTCTGCTTATGTGAGAACTGTAGAGCAGACGTACAGTGGCCAGGTTCTCAATTTATAGAAGATAATTGTGTGCTGCTCTATCTGCGAACTCCTGTCTCCCATACTGCTGTGTATGCTGGGACTAAGGGTAGTTTTGTAGACCAAGTCCATCAAATACCTTTTGGGAAGCTTGACTGTGATAAATACTTCAGACCGGGTCAGCTAATTGTATTTTTATAGTGCTAAAAAATCAGCAGGCTTCTCTTTTGCAGTGCTTGTGCACTGTGCAAACAGAAGTCTGTCTGTAAGACCTTGACCTCTGAAGGGGGAAAGACAAGGGAAAGAAATGGAGCACAAGTAGAAGTTACAGTAGACAAAGAGAGGAAGGAAATGACGGGGAGAGAGCACAGGGCACAGTTCGAGCAGCCCTTCACGCGCGCTGGGTTGTTCGGAGCAGAACAGTCAGGTCTGGTGATCCCTGCCTCACAGCTGTATCTGCTGCCTTCATATTCTGGCTGCTTGTTTCCCCCCTGCGGGGCCAAGTAGCTGTGCATGAGCATGACTGGAGGCCAGGTGGCTCCTAGCCAT
This sequence comes from Rhynchotus rufescens, assembly GCA_032273925.1. Classification (NCBI taxonomy): domain Eukaryota; kingdom Metazoa; phylum Chordata; class Aves; order Tinamiformes; family Tinamidae; genus Rhynchotus; species Rhynchotus rufescens. The sequence continues at coordinate 8,049 of JAVCKT010000252.1, read as the reverse complement.
AAAAACAGAGCAGGGTTCCCTTCCATTATGCTCTTCTGGAAGAGCATGGTGCTCAAAGGAGCCTGTTTTTCCTCCTCCTCCTCCTTCGCTTTTTGCTAGCTGGACTACCGCTCTTTTCATTAAACGTTAGACTAGTCTGGTTTCTGTTTTGCCCTGTCACCTTCTGCCGGTGATGTTGGAGTCAAGTCGTTCAGCTCTTTGAAGAAGCACCCAAGTGGGGAGTAAAGGAGTTTCTTGATACAGAAAGACTTAAAAATTGCAGGATTTTCCCCAATCACTATCAGTAGTGGTTATTCCAAGTGAAGTATTAGGGATTTCTGGTTAGCCTTCATTATGGGCTTACACTGGGCACCAAGGGCTTTTTGCTCGACTCTACCCTTATGCCTAAGAATTGAACACATCTTTATGTCCAATTTCAGTTGTCCAGTCTCAGGGATGGTTCAGATTTAATTAACTTTAAGAATGATGGTTCATCTCTGGAAACATGACTTGTGCTTAATATTTGCAGAGCATCCTAAAGATTCAGAAACTATGTTTTTTCATCTTACTTTTGTCTTCTCATCTCTACTTAATGCCTATTTGCTGAAGTCAGCTGTGACCTGTTCCATTTCTGCAGCTTATTTGCCCCACAGTGCTAGGAGATGCCTTCTCAAATGACTAGTTTGCAAGAATATACATCTCAACAGAAAGTTTTGTTATTGCAGGTTGCTTGGAAAGTGTCTTGTATTAATGCATAGTTTGTCTACTAACATCATTTTTGGTTCCCAAGAGTGTTTGGATAATTTTTACTTTGGTAAAAACTGTGATAGTGTAATTACCCTATGGAAAAATTTTGGAGGAGGTGACTGGACCTGGTAAGATGGAATAAAAGGCTATTTCAAGATTGCTTTTGAAACTGAGGCAGAATTTAAAATTTCTTGCAGTGCCATGCTTGTTTTCATGCTGAATTTTCACACATCCTTCGTATAAGCTAAATATTAACTCTTAATATGGACACTAATCAAAGTTTCTTTTTGCTGATGAATAGACCTTTTGTTACCTAGCAGAGCATAACAAAATACTAAGGTTAAATAGAAGAGTGAATATAAAGAAAACAAAAACCCACCTCGAATTGAAGAATATGGATGGTTAAGTGTCAGTTTGTCAAGGAAATTGTAGAATAACACAGTTGGGAAAGGACCTCTGAAGGTCTTCTGGTCCAAGCCACCCCTCTGCCCCTTTTCCCTGATACTCATAGGAGTTTCAAGTTAAATACGACTGTTTCATCCCTTTTTGTGTGATCTCAAACAGCATCACGCCAGGGTGTCTGCTGGCAGTACTTACCTGCAGTTGTATGTCTTGTGTAAACGTAAAACTTACGCTTACCTTGAATAATTACAGAGCAGAGTTTCCAAGTTTCAGCAGAACATGATGATGAAATGGCCTGACTGGTAACTCGCTGAATCATTTCAGACAACCCAGTACTCAATCTGCTCTGCACTAGGAACATTGATTGCACACAGGCATATGCTGTGTTGAAAGACATGCTATTAACTGAAAAATTGCTTTTCACAGAGTGTGTTTATTCTACTAGACACCAAGCCAGCACTGATAGACCTCTGAGAAACAACTGGTTAGAGTGGCTGTGGCCAACAGGTAGCTTCCCCAGTGGACAATTCTCAATTGGTGGTGCTAGCCATGTAGTGCTAATGTGACTGGGGCTTAACCATCTGGTCTTGCTCTTGCTTTTTCTCACAGCATTGAAAATTGTTGTCGTGTCTCCACTAGCAGCTAACTGATCTGAACCGTTGTTGACAGCACCGTCATCGGCAGGTCACTTGCTCACTGCGAGCGCCCCTCTTGATTATGTATCGTAAATCCAAGTGGAAGTGCGGTTACAATCTTGCGGTTCTCGGACCGGGTGAGTTTATGTCTACGCAGCGCGTAGAACAAACATTGCTACTTGCATCTGATCTCCTCCGATGAAAACAGGTGAAGAGAGAATCCAGTGACACTTGTACATCTAAAGGCACCAGTTGTGGCTGGTAGATACACTCCAAGCATCCATTAGAACTGTCTGCTTAGGTGGACTTCTTTTAGAAGTAAACCTTTTATTTACATTTTAAGATTTCATTTGAATTAGTCGCTAGAACCGTAAGCATAAATAACAAGTGATATTAATAATGTCTTATTTTTACTAAATTTATCTGTATTTTTGCTCTATAAACTTGTTTCTGTTATTTGTTTTTTGTTGTTTGTGTGTTTCAAGTTTTGCATTGGGCAGACTCTCTGGCATTGGATGTTTTTCTCCAACAATGACCCACGGATTGTAGAATACCATGCCCACAAACAGTTTCTTTGCTAAGATAGCTGCTACGCTGTACCAAATGGTCATCAGGTGCAAATGTAGCATTTCTATTGCAGGCTGTGTTTCCAGAGGCTGCTGAGCTGGTGTAGTATTTCACTGTTACTGAGAGAGGTGCCGTGCATTGGTCCCTGCTCCAGTTTGTGCAGTCTTGCACCCTTCTTTGCTGAAAATCTGCTGACTAGAATTTTCCCATGAGCTGACTCCTCTTGTCGAGCTGGGACAAACTAATTGCAGGCACACTAAAAGGCACAAAGAATTAAGTCTTTAGGTTTGGCGATAGACGTTAGACTGACTACTGTTGTTCTAGCCTAGTGGATGGACTTAACTCCTGCTTTGCTTTCAGTAGCTTTGTTCGGAAGGTGCATTTAGGGCTTGTTCTTTGCCTCAGTCCTCTTGTTCAAGGGCAACAGCTGCTGCCTTCCCTCATAATCACTCTGTTTTCACCACAGTGAGAACATCAACTTTTTCGTGCTCGAACCAGTTCTGGTAGTGGTGGGGAAACAAGGAAGACCACCTCAAACACAATGGATATGGTTAACAGTGAAAAGACTTTGACATACAACTTGGAAAGTGTTTTTATTTTTACATCTTGGTGGATGGATGCCAATCACAGTGTTTTTTTCATCATCAAGTATCTTGCTACGTCAGTGGCTGCTATTTTTGTTTAAACTTCCAGAATCTTAAAATTGTCTGTGAGCAGCCTGTATTGGTGATTAACAGCCTGAAGTGTTTTAAGTACAGAAAACCCCACTTCATCGTCTTTGGGATGAACCAGCTGATTTGAATTCACATCTCTCCCAGGGTCTGAGCAGCTGTGGATTCCACTGTGCTTCTTGCTTTCCTGTGAGGTTTCTATCTTGAGTGAAATTTTCATTTCAAAATCACTTAGCTTTGGCACTAAGTTTCAAGGGGAATCTCAAGAGCAGATACTGTATGGTCTAGAGCTTTAATCGTACTGTAGCTGGGAACTTTGTTTTATCTACTCAAAAGTCTCCTCTTGCAGTGAATAAGTTTCCATCTAGTGAGCTGCAGTGTGCCAGAGAGATCATGTAGTGCTTGAGTATTTGCATGTAAGCCAAAATACTCACACCGGATTTTAGCATTAGCAAGAGTCGTGGGACCAAGGCGTTAGTGAAGCTGATGGCTGGAGAAGCTTCATCGCTTTAGACAAGCAGTGCACAAAACTGCTGTACCTGACACCGAGCATTGTCTCTGGCTGCTCTGTAATTATTTGCAATGTCTGGGGCTTATCCAAAATCAGGACAGTGATTTAAATTAAACACACAGCCTGGCTCTGCTCTAGCACAGTCGCGCTTAGGTAGGCCGATAGCGATCTTGCTTACGCCCGTTAATTTGGTTGCCTTCAGTGCAGTTGCTCCTTGCCCCTGCATAATGGAGCATGGGGTTTGGTGAGGTGGCAGACGAGAACAGGAGCTGAAGGTGGCCTGCAGTTTCTTCCTAAATATGCTTTTGCTGGATTTGCCTTTGGGAGTATGTCTAGAAACAATGCCTGTTGCTGATGAGCACTGATCATCTGTTCAGCAGATGAGCTAAACTCAGCTTTATTTTTTACGCAACATTGTTAAAGCTTAAAAAAAAAAAAAAAAAAAAAATTAAAAGGAAGAGAGGAACTTCTTTGCTACATTACTGTGCCAGGAAATAATCCTTCCTCCCTGACCATTTCCTTAACTGTTCCAGCCATCCTGTGATGTAGCATTTTTTAATAATGGCTTTATATAGATTTTTTTTTCTTTCAACTAATAGTTTTGGCACAGTTTAAAAAGCCTCTGAAAGAAGGAGATCTTGCTGCAGTTTTCCACTCGGGGCTAAGCTTACAGGCTGCGAGTACTTTTTAAAATTTAATTAAACATATTTGGAGCCTGCTGAGCTTGCAAATAATTATTCAAAAAGGCTAAAGTTTTGTCAAAGGATGCTGTCTTGTGTTCATAAAAGCTGTTTTAGATTATGCTGTGTCTTATTAGTGGGCAAGAGATGCAGTGTCGCTTCTAGTTCACAGAAAAAAAGTATTTCCTGGGATCTTTGATTCTGCTTGGCTGCCACTTCAGTGGGAATTTTTATTGTAAAATCTTGACACCCCTTTGCTCTGATACTGTTGCTTAATTTCTAGATTCTAGTTCTTTATGTGCAAAGGTAAAGATAAGTCTTGCTTTCTTTAATGCATGCAGCCATAGCTTTATTCTTTTGGAACTGGGTTGTTTTAGTATTTCTTTTTCTTTTGGTTGGTACTTTTTATTCACATTTTATTTACATGCTTTAACTTTTGGGAAACCCTGATGCTTTCAACCTGGTAATTTTCAAGAGAGCTGCAAATAATGTGGGGATGTTTGAGATGAAAATGGATCGCTGTGACTGTCCTAAGCCTTTCATTTTGCTGAGCTGCTGGAGGGTGATGTGCAAAAGACAGGTCTAGAAATAAAAGGGAACCTCACAACTCTCTAACTTTTTCCCTTTGCTGCTTGCCTTGGTGCTGTCCTTACCACAGAGACCCAGAACATGTTAGTATGCACCTTTATTTCCACATTTTGACTTCTGAAAATCCCCAATGTGTAAGTATGGGCATGCGTAGGTGTAATATAAACTGTAAAAACAGCTTTCAGGAGCAAAACTAAGTAAAAATGGGCAGTTAGTCTCAGTTATTAGCACTTATGTCCATAGGCACTTTGCTGTGGAGTTGAAGTGCAGCTGACTGTTCTAGTTGGACGAGTTTTGTGACTGAGGCTTTGTAAATCATTGCATTGGTGCTTTTTGACTACCATGTTTATATCTTACTCCTAAGTATTTAGAAAGAAATCTTTAAGGCTTTTATTGCTCCTCATTTTATTTCTAATATGGTGTGGGTCTTTTCTAATTCATTAGATTTGAATTATGCTAATATATAGGTGTATATCTGATGTTACTGATACAGAATTCATTTCTACCATATTATTAACCCATACTTTCCCAACAAAAAAGGTATTCAAGTCAAATTGGTTCTGAACAGACTCTTTAGAAAAGATATTCTTTTTGTCTAAGTTTTTTTCCTCCTGTAAAAATCAAATGCTCCTTCTGAAAAGAAGAAAGCCTCAGTTAGTTCTAAAGTGGTCACTAAAAAACACACGTGTGAAGTAACTGTTTGATGGGAAGTAGCTGTTATGCTGGTGCTGCAGTGTTCCAGCTGCTTCTGGACCTGTTTGAGCAGGGCTAGGGCATCGTTACCTGCCCATCTTTTCCTCTTAGCTCCTGCTTTCTTTTTTTTTCCCTTCCCAAACTTTTCTCTGACAAAGACGTTTGTGTCACCATTGTAGTGGAAACAGAAATGAAAAGCAGCAGCTCTAGTGGAAGCAAAGCTTCTTAAATGGAGACAGATGCTTTACAAATGTCCCGAGGTGATTGGGGGAAAAAAAAGCCCTTTAATCTGTTGTCCTGCCTTGTGCTAGAGCTGGAAGAGGTCTCCATGCCAAATTGCCACTGTGTCTCCTGTACAACCTGCAAGCAATACCTGACTCTGTAACCTGAAAGCTACATCTAAAAAGCAAACTGGAGGCCCATTCACCCTGTCCATCTGCAATATTTATATAGTTCAGAGTTTATTTGGGGGACACATAAAATTCATGCACTGCTGTCTGTGAAATACAGAATGACTTCAGGATTTAAAGTACATCAGTGGCAATGAAGCCAGAGAAAGTGATTTCTTTCCTTCATTCTTAGTGAATATGTATTATTTTTATAACTGGTGGTGAACTTGCCAGAGTCAAACTGAGTGCCAGAAGATTTTTATGAGCTTCTAAGTAAAAAAAAACCCTTTTGCAGATTTGCAGTGAGGAATGCCCCCATGCCAGCTATTGCAAAGGCAGCTACTTGTCCTGTGAGTTGTGTCTGCTGCTCTGCCTGACAAACTGTTAGCCTCTTGCCCAGTATTTTATAAACTCCTTCTGGTTTGAGTGCTGAGACTGGTTATATTGGCTTTACAGTAGTGGTAGTTCTTCAGTGTTATTTGCTGCATGTTTTGGATGGTTGACTACTTGAATGGGCTTGTTTAAATGTTTTCTCTCCTCTAAATTTGCATGGGTTTAGGAGCTTGAACGTGGTCAGACATCCCTGCTGAGTCTGGCTGTTAACTTTTTAACATGTACTAACTTGCTGACGACTGCTCATAGCCTCTGCTACACGAAGTTCCTCCTCTGCAAATGGGTGATGGGAGAGATCCTTAAGCAGGAGAGTCATGGCAAATAACAAGGCGAATGGGGCAGCTTTCTGCAAACCTTTATGAATACGTGCAAGGGAGACACAAATGTGCTCGGTATGAACAGCTGGTAGCAATTTTAAATGTTCATAAGCAATATCAGCCCTGAGAGAGGCAGTCTATCCCTAAAAATGCATGCAGATTATTTCACAAGGGCCGTTCTTTTTGCAATGAATCAATCTGCACGTAAAGGCTGGCTCAAACCAGAGCAAGCGGAATTGTTCCACCGTATCAGATTACTGTTAACTTGCTTGCTCTAAAAAAGTGAAACTGCACGTTTCTGTAGTACCTGAGATGAGCTTGATGGCAGTGATGCCCAAACAGTGTTTCTTTAGTAGCCTATAGAGATATCTGCAGCACACAGTGCAGAGCAGTGACTTCAGTAAAGGGTCTTCCTCAGGATTCGGGAAGGAAGTAGTGTGTATGGAATCAGCCAGTTGCATTAGTTAGTAAATGTGCTGTAAATTATATGGAATTAATTTCAAAGCAATGTTAAATGCTGTTTTATTTCAGATAATCTGAATTGTCTGTTATTTTAAAATCATTTGGTCGTGGTGCTTCTGCCTTTGTAGGCTAGACTTCCACATTGCTTTCCCCAGCCACATATTCTCACAGGCAGCAAAAATAATTAGAAATGCTGGGGAGCGTGCCATGGTCACAGTAAAAAAAATTATGAATATTTAAAAAAAATAAAGGGTTTTATGTGTGTCTCGCACTGATGGTATATGCAAATACCATCAGAGATCTTATGGTTGCAGCTGAAAACCGTAATAACTCTTCAAAAAAAAACCAACAGTTGTCCTATTCAGCTGGATAGTGTCTCTTGTTTGAAGTGCACATCCTTTGTCTGAGTATGCTTAGTAAATTGTACGTTTGGAAGCTTTCCAACTCCAAGGCAAAATGTTAAACGTAACAATTTGCTTAGCTCTTAATTAAAACTGGCCTGTATGGTAGCACCAAAGTCCCTTGAGTCTCCGTAGGGGAAATAGAGTATCTTATCTCAGCCTCCTTGGCTGAGGTGTTCTATCCTCAGCTATTCTTGGTGAGAATGCCCACTATGATGCCAAATGTTACCCAGAGAAAAAAATATATGATAGTTTTTACTGAGTTGCATTGGGTCACTGTTTCTGCCAGCATTGCTGTGGCAGTATTTACTTGGCTTTCTCTTGTTTAATTACAAGTAATTTCAGGAAGATTCCTAAAAATGCCCTTTTACGCATATACACACACACAAAAGGTTGTGTTTGAAGTTTTGTTGCTTAGCTACATTTCGAGTTGTGAAAAAGCCAAGAGTTCCCACCAGCTTGCTTTGCACCTGCAAATAAGAAATTGGATTGCTGTGTTGACCAAAGAATAAAATTCAGGGGTAGCTTCCCTAGCAATATTTTCATTGCCCCTGTTTGAGAGCCAACTTTTACAGTGTTAGATGGTGATGCCCACACAGAGGCAAAGAGGTGTT
>JAVCKT010000249.1:0-10809 GCA_032273925.1 Rhynchotus rufescens | reverse complement strand
CCATCTCTGTATGCGTTCTGGGACTGTGTAGCTGTCCTCAAAACCAGAAATAAATCCAGGAGTAAACCAGAAAGCTTTTAGAGGTGATATGTGGCCAGTGCAGAAGTTCTTGGAAGCAGTAAGGATTTACACTAGATTGAGCTGTTTTATTGCAACCTCACCAGTCACATTCTTCCTGCATATGTCACTGTAACTTAGTGAAGCTTTAAATGCTTTGGTCACCTTCTTTAGCTGCATGTCACTTCACTGGCAGAGTGTGTTATTCAGTTCATTCTTCAGCTAGAAGGTGGAGAGGGGAAAAAAAAAAAAAAAAAAACCCTAGCTGAATGGTGTTGCTAAACGTACACTGGTGTCAGAGCAGCATCGCTGTGATAAACTTGTGTGGTGCTTGTGGAACTGGAAGCTCTCAAATAAATGTAAATGGCTCTGACAGGGCTAGAATGGAGCCAGGTAGACTGTATGCCATCTTTCATGTGCTGGAACTTCGCTGTGTGGCTCTTATGTAAACATGAGGATAGCTGTTGGCACGTGGTTTCCGAGTAGCCAACGTGTAAACAGGGTTTTTGTGAGCGCTCCTGCATTGCGAGCGGGTTGTGCCTCATGGGCTCCTGTGTTCTTTCCAGCGGGCTCTTGGGTGCCCAGTGCCGCGTGGCCCACGCTCCAGGCACGGCTCTGAGGGCTCAGCAGCCTGTCCCCTCCACCTGTGAACATCTTAGTCCATTCTGGGCAAGCCTTAATGTGGCTCCTGCACTGCAAACTTCACAACTGCTTTCTTGGTAGGCTAGAAGGAGAGGGACTTGCTTTGGTTCGTTTGGGACCATCTCATCTTTAGAAACTGGCCTTTCAAGGGGTACTAATTATCCAAGAGCTTGAGTGGGTTACAGGATAATATGTTGCAGTAGCACGCTTGGGCAGGGGAACTTGCTCACAGAGCAGGAAACTGCAGCACCCAAAGGTGTTGTCCATCCTTACAGGCTGACATCCTTTCTGGATATTCTGTAATATCCAAGTTCAGTTCTGCCATGTTTGAGGCAAGTCTCCAATTCACTAAATGATTCTTGTAAATCTGTATTACACCCTGTTTAGGGTAGCTCTTTTTTCCTCATCTTGTGTTGTCAGACCCAATAAATATTTAAGTATTTAAAAAAATCCTCACCTCATCTGCTGAAACTACATATGAATGAAAATGGGCAATTCTTGCCAGCTTCCCTGTTTACAGCAGCTGTTGTGAGAAAATAAGTTCAATAGCAATTAGACATTAAGCTGTTCTCAAGCTCTGTAAGTTACAGGGCGGAGTGCTGATATTTACGGGATTTCAGACTGTGATTCTCTTAATCAAAGAAATGATCTCTGTTGTGGTATGAGTCTGTTTGACAGCATTTTTTGGAGCTACTTCTTCCTTCTCTCTGACATCTGAGCGTGAGTCTTTTGAGCTTGCATAGCCCAAGGGCCTGCACTGAACAAGCTCTGCTCAGACCTTCATGGCAGTGTAATAAATGGCTTTGGTTCTAGACTTAAGGTCCTTTTAAAGAAATGCCAGTATTGGTTGCTGAGCAAATATGGAAAACGTATCAGAGAGGAACTCTTCCTTATATTCAAATTCCAATAAAATCACATTTCTGATGGCAGGCTAAATTCATTGGATTTAAGTGAAGCTTGGGTTTCAGCAGGCTGGCTATGTGGGTAGCAGGTCATGCAGTTAGATTGCAGCCCTTGGTGAGAACTAACATTGCTTAATAATAACCAATAATAACCAAATACAGTTTTAAGTTGTACGAGATTGAAATAGCTTTCTGAAGGAGGTACGTTTCTGCCCCTCTCCATGCTGCCAAGGCTCTAGTCCGATGTTGTACTCTGATGTGCCTTCTGTACCTTGTCCCCTCTCCTTTTAGGTCACCTTTAGTCCCGATGGACTTTGTGGCACAGCTCCCACCACACCTCCCTTGCACTCAGTGCACTCTACTCCTTGCTCGTGTCACAATGAAAGAGGAACAGATGCCTTGTTCTGAGGAAGGTCAAACTTGCAGAAGAACATTCTGAATATTCCTTACTGGAAATCTTAACATTTTTGGGACACTAATTAAATTATATTGTGTTGTAAATTTGTTTAATATGGCTTTAGAAAAGGGGCATTCTAGGATGCTTGCTTCTTCATGAATGGCACTTGATTAGTGCTCATCTTTTGGTCAAAACTCTGCACTCCCTTTAGCGTGGAATAATCAGCCAGTGGTGCTGCGGTGGTGGGGCAGGGTGTTTGGTCTGATGCAGTTTCTCCCTGACATTCTGAATTTCCGAATCTCTTGAGGACAAACTGGAACAATTGTCTTTGCAGGTTAATATCATTGCTGTCGCTTGTGGCATTTTCCTGCTCTGGTTTTGGAGGTGTGTGTACATTTGGAGCCAACAACTTGAAACAAATGTCCTGTTTTCAGTGGGAATTGATGCTGTACTTAGTGAAGGCAGGGTAGCCACTTGAAGTCAAGCCATAGAGGTCTGAGGGGCCTAAATCTTGGTCTCCTTTCTGTACATCAGCTCAGTTCCATTCCCATTCAAATCAAGGGCAGCGTATTATATTAATACTTATCAGTATTAATATAATAAACCACGCAGAGAATTGTATGTGGGAGAGTGGAGAGCAAGTGTGTGTAGTGGGCAGTGACACAGGCAGAAGTTCTGCAGCGAGGGCCTCATTAGGCCCCGTTTCAGAGTCCAGGCAGAATTAGGAGCATTTTCACAATGCACCAGAGCTGTGAGTCTTCTAGACCAGTGTCTTGTGTCTGATAATGTTCAGGATGCAATAGGTGCAATCACCTTTACTGTCAGGTGAGGTGCATTTTGGTAAATGAACTTTAAAAAGACAATGTCATCTTTCCATGAGAAGAGTTTGGCTCATATTGGGTATTTCTTATTTTTATTTTTTTGAATTTCTTAAACTTGCAGTGCATGAGAAGACCTTGGCCTCTTAATGATGTGTTGTGTGATCCTGAGCAAGCTCTCTCGCTTCCTTGTGCCTCTGCTTTCCTGCTCCGAGCGCTTCCCAGCGCGGCTGCTCTGGCCTTGCTCAGTGTCTCCTGCAGCGGGGCCCTCACCTCTGCTGGGGCCTCTAAGTGCTGTCGCTGTGTAAAACTGAAATAATCCTTCTCATAAATAGGAATGTAGCCGTGGGATTTCCAAAGGGCAGAGGGACAGCAGTCAGTTTTCATGGACTCCGTTACGAGGCAGAGCTTTACACTGGGAGGCTTAAGCCAGTTCTGAGAGCCGGTCCTGTTGTTGTTGGCTTCAGTGATGTAGGACAGGAGAACAGACTCCAGAAACCTTCTGTTGGATCAGCCTGCCCTTTTAGATGTCGCAAGGGAGATTTTTAGTGCAGCAGATTGAACTTTAGATAAGGCTACATGCTGTAATTACCAGTGGGATTTATTTGTCCAGTTCTTTGAGCACTGAGAGAAAAAATGCTCATGCATCCTTAAGCACTGAAAAGGGACTTGTGCATTTTTCCACTCAACTAATAAAGAATAAGATGACATTTGAGTGTGGATGGACAAAAAGGTAAACAAATAATTATTTATTAAAACAAGTGTGCCAACTTTCCTCATGCTTAATTTGGAATGGATTTGGAATGGATTGTTTAATGGCTGTGAAGTTTGGATTTTTTTTTTTCATTTTTAACTGTCAATATAAACTAAGTTGAACTGATAGTTTTAATTAAGTTTGAGTTGGCTGTGGTATGGCACGTCTTTAAAGGGGGTTGCAGGTACTTAGGTTGCACTTAAAATCTAGTATTGTAATTAGTGATATCTGTGTTTATCACAGTGTACCTTAATTGGTGTATTCATAACTGTACCTTAATGAGTGTATTCAAGACTAAACAAAGCTACAAAAACTAAACAGATTAATCACAAAACTGTGATTTCAGCTGCTTTTTGTTTCTTTGGTGGTCATCTTTTACAGCAACTTGGATATTAAACCTAATTTAAAAGACTAATTAGAAGGAAGGGTAAAAACTATATATATATCTATTTTTTTTTTTCTTTTGAAGTTAAGAGCTGTTTGAACCTCAAATTGAACCTTGAATCTGATATGTTGTGGACTTCAATACCTTTCTCCACATGCTATACTGGAAAGATAGGGAGGCAAGGTTATAGGTAAAACCAGGGGCTCTTAGATATGGCACAGTCATGCTATAGACTGTTGGACTGATTTTTTTTTTTTTTTTTTTTCCTACTTTTAGGCTTGTGAAATCTGAACATGAAGGGAAAACAGTGTCTGCTCTGGATGCTAAGGCTGCTAAGTAGGGTTAAATGTGCTGCTGCTGTTAGGTTTTTTCACCGCTCTCTCCATCTTTACCATGAACTTGTTTTTCCCAGGGTTAATTGTGTTCAAATCTCCCTGTAGTCATGCAACTATATTTAAGGTTGGCTGCACAGCCTGTGATCTCAGCTTATGTTGCACCTCTCTCTGTATGGTTCCCTCTTGCACTTTTCTGGGCATGTTTATTCATTTGGGAAAGAGTGGAATTTGACCTACTCTCCATATCATTGACTTCTTTCTGATTATTTAGTTTTTAAGGCACAAGCATGATGGAGTAGCAAGCAGAAGCATTTCCCAGCATTTAGCAAAGGGCAGCTGTTCTGTAGGAATACTAAAGCTATCGTAGTCCAGTAGTTGAGATGAGCTTCCCATATGTGGGCTGCTTGACTAGTCCCGAGGAAAGGACTTCATCTCCAACTACAAACTGAGCCTTCATTATACTGGCAGCTGATGAGGTTCTTGGCACGATTGGTACCTACTTAAGCTACCTCAGCATCCTTGGGATGTTGTAAGGAGCTGCCTTCCTGCTCGCTTTGTTGTCCTCCTCTTCCAGGTGCACACCAAGGCATCCCAGAGTCCCAGGAGAAGTGATTCCGCTTGATTTTTCTGTAGTCATAATCACTGTTTCAGGATTCCCTTCTGCTGCTTCAACTCTGCTATGTGCTGTAAAGAGGCCGTAAAGGGGCTAAGATTGGGAGAGCGGATCTAACTGAAGCTTTTAAAGTAATTTCTGTAGAACTGTATTGATTTCATCTCTTATTAAATTCATTGGGTTTTCCCATAAGGGTTTTTTAATTTAACTGTTGCTTAAAAATGCTGCACAAATTACCTGGCAAGAAAGCTGTGGAGTTATAAGCCCTTCAGGCAGTCCCTTAAAGGCAGAACACTAAAGCTGACTGAACTATTTGCAGCCAGGGTTTTTATTCAATGAATTTCCCACTTTGTCTGTTTGCAGATTACTGACAAACAGCCCTTGACTTTTTATGAATTTGTTCATTATCCCGAATTATTCAATGCCTGGTTTATGTAATCCAGTTTCAGCTTCAGGGCTGCTGGCAAACCGATCCACAAGTATTGTTCAATACCAGTGTTTGTAATTCTTACAGAAAAGCCCTATAAAATTCAAATAGAGGCCTGGTGTTTTATTTCTGGGCATGTCTATAAAACTTAGCAAAAAATTATGTCCTTACCATAAAATTCTATAGCCGAGTTTAAAGCAGTTATAATTTTCTACTGATTTCTGTATGTTTTTAGTATCACTTAGGAAAAAAGAACGTTTCTTTCATCACTGTTGCTCTCAAGTTTTTGTAGTTCTGACAGTGGGAAGGTTGGTAATGTACATGTAAATCCTTGGACAGTGCCTTACTTTATCCTTGAGTTTGGGATAGAGCAACTGAGTTACACTGCAGTGATACCATTTTGGGAGGTAAATAACTTCAGATCTGTGTTAGTTTAAATAGACTGATGGAGATAAAGCGACCACTTTTGATAGGTTGTGCTGGTTTTGCCATGGTGCATTTCTGCTGTTTCTCAAACACATTTCCCACCTGGTTACTCTGAAGTAGTGAGGAAATATAGGTCTGTTGACCAGGAGTTCATTCTTACATATTTGGTGGTTGAGATATTTGCAAATCAAAGGCTTTTGTGCTTAAGGAACCTCCTGTATTTTACATGTGTGGTGCAGTCTCTCCTTTTCACATGGCAATAGTGATGCACATCATCTTAAGTTAAATTTAATTAAAAATTAAAAGTGCTTTCTGTTGTCCTGCTCATAAAACCTACTCCTGCCTCAGTTTATGGGCAGATTTTACGAAGGCCTTTCTACAAGCCTGTCACCCACTGCAGGCTGGGTGTTAACCCAGTATTTGCAGCTGTCGTAGCACTGTCGAAGAACAGCGGGAGAAGAGTGGATGGTGGCTTTGCTATTTTAAGCCTTGCCTTTTGCTTCTGGAATTTGCCACTGTTTCTTATATGCTTCCTGAAATTCTAACCTTTAGTGACCCCTCACATATATGTAGGAATGTTAGATTACCATTTAACTTGGTCCCTGGTCAGGCACGTCTGGCTGCTCAGGTCCAATGAAGCCTTAATTTTTGTATGGTGATATTTCTGTAAGTGTGTGTGCTTTTGTAATGCATATTAAAATATTCACTACTTGAACAGATTGTAGCTGTGATCCTTCTGAAGACCTTCTTTTAGAGGTGTGGAATATACTGGATTAATAGGTTAGTAAATTTACAGATTACATCTTTTTGGCATTACAATTAGCCAGGCCCTACAGGTAAAATTCCAATGATTTTATTATAAGTTGAGACATTTCCAAAATATGGAAAGTTGACTCTTAAAATATGGCTTACTTTCCTTTAATTAAAATGCTATTTCTTAATAATTCTAAGAATCATAATTGTGTGAAGCTGCTGCTTCTGGACAGAACTTTGACAGGTTCTTAGGGTGATCACTTGGTGCGTAATAGAGGAAAAGATGCTGGTAGTGCAAGAGAAGTATTAGTAATGAACATGAGTACTCTGTATGTTTATTATTTATTTTTGGATCCATTAGGAGAAGATCTTACAATTGACACCTGTCAAGAAGGCATTACTGGTCTTGATAAATCGTTGTTGTCTTTAGAAGCAACAGCAATGTTGTAATTCTGCTGAAGTTGATGGTATCATCTTTCGGAGCTAAAATGAATAGGGATTATATTGTGACCTCCAGAAGCCCATATTACAATAGATCATAATAATGATTTATTTTTCCTGATTAAATTTGAAGTTGGCACATACTGTTGTGAGTTCTCCAAAATACACTATATTAAGGTAAATGTAGACTTGGTCTGGCCTTGAGCCAAGCTTTGAAATGTCTGGAATAAACTTGTTAAAGGAACTTAGTATATTGCTCTCAGGGAGATATTATATCTCTTGTTTTCCACAGTGTTTCTTGAACTTTGTCCCTAATGAATAATGTCTCAGGTGTTCTCTCTTGGAGTGCTATAGTTGGGAATGTTTAAGGAAGGATATGCTGAACTGGCACTGATGCAATCTGTCAATATGGTGTGCCTGTACTTTTGGTGCTTGAGAACCACTTTAAGAAGTGGTCATGTTAATGTACCATTCAAAGGATATTTCATGTGTTCTCAGCAAATTCTTACACCAAACTGCAGAGAATGAGTTAAGTAATGTTGATATTGTGCTTTAAACGTCAAATACCGTCTGAGCGCTCAGTATCGTTTTTAAGAGAATATCCTGAATGAAGGAAAGCACTGAGGAGGAAGTGTTAAGTGGCTTGGTGTTTTGACTGTCGGTTTTTCAAGTCCTGGGAAAAGATAATTTGAAATGTCCTTGCATGCCATCTAGCATCTTTACATGATCTCTTGATCATTTGGAAATTACTATGCTTTTTATTATCAAATTGGAGAGTGTCTTTCAGCCTACAGAGCATGTAAATCTTAGGATAATGAAAAGCTCTTCCTCGTGAAACTAGCATGCGACATCTGGACACATAAAACATATTAAAATAGCTGGAGATACCTCCTCCCTCCTTGTCCCACCCCAATAGGAGACAATAAAAATTTATTACTAGCAAAGTCTTGTGCCGAGCGTGGTAAAAGCTCTTGTGAGCTCCACGCGCCGGGAATGCCGGCTGAGGTTGCAGCTCCACATGCTGGAGCGAGGAACTTCACGTGTGCGTGAACTTTGGTGCTGCTAATAATAAAACTCAGTGCTAGTGTGCTTTTTTCCTGCATTTTCCACAAGTAATTCTGCAACTCTTTGTGGTTTAGAGTGTGTTATATGGAATAGCTTTCTCTTGAACACCGTTCATGTGGTGCTGCCTGTAAGTACCACTACTTCTACCTCTAAGCTCGGCACCAAAAGTGCAGTCTCCAGCCAACTCCAGCACAGGCTCTGGTAACTTCTGGGAGCCTCTGCTGTGTGAAGGAAATAGCACTCAGCCAGCAGCTGTGTATGATTAACATCAGTAGAGCCCTCTGGACCTCATCTTTGCTCAGGTACCTAATTGCCAGTATTGTTCTTCAGTCCCATTTCCTTTCTCTCTTCATCCCAAAGACCCTCAACAAAACAAAAAAGAGAAAATCCAGGCCTCATTCTCCTCTGAATTTTTACATTCATTCCTTTCCAGGGACAGAGGTGGGGCTGACCAGCCTCACATTCCCTGGGTCCACTCTTGGGTGCATCCCATCCAGGCCCATAGATTGATGAGTGCCCAGTTTGCCTAAGTAATCCCTAACTCAGTCCTCCTTGACCAGTGGAGAGTCTTCCTCTCTCTTTCTCTCCTGTCTCTGTAGCTTGCAGAGACCAGCCTTAGCAGGAAAGGAATTTAGTAACTTTGCCTTCTTGGCATCCTCCTGTACCAAGGCACCCTTCCCATTCAGCAGTGGACCAACCTTTTCCCTGGTCTTCCTCTTGCTGCTGCTGTATTTGTAGAAGCCATTCCTGTTGTCCTGACACCTCTTGCTAACTGTAATTCTGCATGGGCCTTGGCCTTCCTTGTTGCATCCCTGCATTCTCTGACAGTGTCCCTATATTCTTCCCATGTGGTCTGATCCTTCTTCCACAGGATGTATGCTCTCTTTTTCTCTTTGAGTTTACTCAACAGCTCCTTGCCCATCCCTGAAGGTCTCCTGCCCCCCTTGCTTGACTCCTTTCTTGTAGGAATGCACCGATCCGGAGCTTGGAGAATAGATAAGCAGGAAGATCAGGTCTTGTGTCTTCATTTGTTTCTTGATCTGATTTATGGTGCTTCTCTTGCTGACTTTGACGACTTGTTCTTTACCGACACACTGTGTGAAAATTAACTGCGCTGTGTGTTATTGCTCTCCCTGGCTTCAGCTGATGGCCCTTTGGCTTTGCAAGAGCAACTCGAAACAGTCGATTTGCATCAGCCCCTCTCCTGCAGTTCCCACCTCTGAGAACACCAACCCCTCTCCTGAGTTTGCACTTGTCTCTCTGGACTTGCAGAGGGCAACCTCAGCTAATCATTATTCACAAACATCTTTCTAAAAAGTCTCTATTATTTTTGCTGCCCTCTGCACCTTTTCAGGTTTTACAGTTGGTTTCTATGGACTGCATGTGAATGAAAAGATGCATAATATAGTAAACATGGATGTGCCGTGTTCCTTACAATGCTTCCGGAATAACATAGACTGATTTATTCTGCACCTCTATTTATACCTCTCAGTATATATCATCTTTGTGTTTTCCTTCTTTCCCCAGGTGATTTTCTCTGGAAATCTCTGCTATGGAAATAAGTTCCTAGTCAGAAATGCTGCACAAACTCTGCTGTCAGCCTCCAAATTTCGGAGCCGTCTCACTTGGATAGCTTGGGCCGAGTTGTCTTTGCACCTGGTTATAGGGTTGCATTCAGATCTGTTCCATTCTGTACTTAATTTCAGTAAAACCACTGCACTTGGAGATGAAGCTTAGCCCTCCCTTTCTGTCTAGAAGTCATTAGTCCAGTAAAGGAGACTCCATTCCTTGGCAAACTGAGTGCGAGGTGCCAGATGAAGTCCTGGATTTAGATTCATTAGATTCCTCCTTGTAATAAAATGTATCATCCCACCCTTGGGCCCCATGTGTGGGAATATGGGGAGGACCAGTGTATTAAAATTTGAGCATTTCTTACAGCATTTCTGACTTGGATTTTATTAGGCTGTGGAAAATATGGTGAATTTAGGGGTATAATATAATTATTTACTTTTTTTTTGTTTTGTTTTTCTCTTGGCCATGCTAAGAATGTAAAATATTTCAAACTGAGCATTGCTTTCTAAAACAAGAAGTGTCAAGAGTGTTAACTCTGGGGCTGAAGGACCCCCTCATTCACTGTCGTGGGAATAATTTGTCAGAAGAGCTTTATTCCTGTGTTGGCACCTGAAGGATTAATTAGTGAGATTTTCTGAAGTGCTCCACAGATATCTGATAATTCAGCTCTTTTGTAGCCAGTCATTTGGGTTTTCTGCATCCATCATTTGAAAGATGCTGCTGTTTCAAACAGGCGAAGAGCTGTGGACAGGAAGGTGTGTGGTAACTAGTAAATGACTCATCTGGTGGAAATTTCATGTATGTCTGTGGTGCCCCCCTCACTTGGAGTGTGTTGCTGGTGAACCTTCCCGCGGAGAGAGGCAGCGAGCTCCGGAATCGCTGCTTCATAGCAAGTCTTTAAGAGATATTTAGAGGTTTAAAATAAATCCTATGCCCGTGAATTGCATCCCTTAGCAGTGGCCGTTGCTTCAGAATCCTAATCATGGAAGTGTTTGAAATCTGTGTGTCAGCAAAGTTCATGCAAATGGGTTTAATCTGTGAAGCCAACGTTCATACAATGTCACCAGTAGCCTCTCTAGTGAGGAAATGCCAGTTGTCTGGTTGTGTGTCAGGTCTGCTTAAGGCTGATGTGTCAGACACTGAAAATATATAACGAAGTAAAGACAAAAAAGTTTAAAATCTGTTATCTCTTGTTGTTGCTACTGATCTTTCTCTAGTCTTT
>JAVCKT010000248.1:3363-14126 GCA_032273925.1 Rhynchotus rufescens | reverse complement strand
TGCTTAGCCATAAAGAGATTTTGGTTTTTTTTTTTTTTTTTTTTTTACTTTTTTCCACTTCAGAAAACTCCTTCTTAGAGGCCAAAGAGGGACTTTTGGTGCGGGAAATGTGGCCCATAAAACTCTCTTCTTGACAGGAAGAGATGTCCCAGATTTCATAGTTCCAGGTGATTTCATTATCGTTCAGGTCATAGTCTCTTTTTCCTAAGATTGCCCCCAAAACCACAACTTATCACTAGTGGCAGCTGTAATGCAGCCCTTGGTAGGAGGTGAACCAGGGTTAGACTGAGCGTAGAGATGCTCATGGTAGATAGAGAAGGTCTCTATCTTACAAGGATTCCCATTCAGTGTTCCAAGAAAACAAGACTTTATTGTGTACATGGACAATGGGAACCATTAGGATAGCAAAGTCTGCAGGTGACAAACCCAACGCTGCGCTCTCCACTCAACACGGGGTGGACTTTTCTGCACATGGAGACTTGGTGGTGGCCCTTCAGGTCCTTCTCCGTGAATCCAGGCACTCAGCAGTGACCTCTGCTGGAAGAGGATCTGCTGGAGGATCTATGGGTTGTTGGAGGGGATCAATTCCCCTTCTCCTCCCCCTTTTCCAAGGGGCAACAACGAGCTCGGCAGTAGGAAGAGCGCCCTTTGGCTACCGTATCAATCTGAGGGTGGCTCTTGTCAAAGTGCACAGTCACAAGCCTGATGCTGCAATCCATTCCAAAAGCACTATATTTCCAACCTGCTCTCCATCATTCCCTTATGGCGTCACATTTACTCAGTTCATCACATTCTTATGAATATTTTAGGTTTCCTTGAAAGTGATGGAATTCTATTTTTATTACAAAAGCAACAAGAATAAATACTAATTGTTGTCAGTTGTTTCCTTATGTAGTGGGAACACTAATCTGTTCCTCAGCCGTAGGTTGCCAAAGCAAAATAATTAAATATTTTAGACATTTAAAAAATCTGTGATATTAGATAAATGCAATTTGATCTCCTTGTTTTGCCATATAAAAGCTGTAACTGGCGGGATTGATAAGCTTGAATTGCATTATTTTTATTGTTTCTACTGGCGTATTTTTCTGTTATCTGCAAGAACACTTTACTGAAAGTGCAGCGGTTAGTCATGCAGCCATACTATGGATCTTGTACCATTCCTAAGTTGAAATCCAAGCCTTGGCAACCACAACCAGAGCAAAAGGATTAAAATATATATATAAGAGTAAGAAGGGAGGTCCTCAAGGGTTGCATAAAATAATGTTATTCGTTATTACTTTAGCATCTTAATAGCTGTGGTCGGGGATCGGGGCTTCATTGTCCTGGGCACAATGGGAGCTGCAAGGAAGACAATTCGGGACCCGGGGGGCTCCGTCTGAATGAGGACAAGTTGCAACAGGTGGAAAAAGAGGAGAAAAGAGGGGGTGGAAGGAGAAGTTGACAGCAAACCCGACATGCCATGCATGTTAAACAGCAGGCTCGGGATTCCTTTCCACTCTTCATTAGGACCGGGGCGCTATCCCCGGCAGCCTGGCCGTGCTCCAACACAAATAATGATATTTTGCTCACCTAGATTCCTCTTGCAGCTTCAAGTGGGAGCCCCGAGCTTTTTGGGCCCTGAGGGGCAGCGCGAGTAGCTCGATGCTGCTATAGGGATTCCCAAGGGGATGGCCGCAGGGTAGGGGTGCCTCAGTGTGTGTCTCACAACCTCTTTTTTAACAGTGGGTAGGAAAAAAAAAAAAGGAAAAGAGAAAGAAAAGAAGAAACTTGTAGGTCATCGGTGAGATTTGCATTGGGAAAAATTTGCTGCAAAGGCAGCTGTACTCTGAAATGTGTTTCGGTTTCTGAGAAGATCAGATTTAAGTTAGACGCTCCCTCCCTTGTATTTAAACAAGAAATGTATGCACTTTGAAACTACCCGAAGTTACTTATTTCTTTCTGTTACATTTATTGCAAAGATCGAATTTTGGAACTTGAGATGTGCCCTGTAAATGTTGCTAAATGATTACTAAAACGCCCCAAATCATCTTTGAATGCAGTTTGTTCGATAATTAGGACTGAACAATGTGGGGGAAAAGAATAAATCTCAGCCTCTCAGTAGACATGAGCTAAGAACTGGCGAAGTCCGTGAAGCCTTAACCCTTTCTGGCGTGCCCTGCACTTACTCCTTACTGGGCTGAAGCTTCCCCAGAGCCTTGGGAGCTGGAAGTTTGTCCTCGTGCATCTCAGAGTTGCGCTGCTATTTCTGTGCCCGCGCATTGTGTTGCTGAGGCTATTGTTTGCCCCTGGAACGAAGAGCCTGGTTACCAGGGGAGAAACACATATATTTACATGGCTTCAGCTGCATAATAACAGGAGAAAAAAAGCCAGGAACTTATTGAAGGTGTCATTTAGCCTGCCTCGAAAAAGGCCACCTAATTACAGGCGAGGAGCACATGTGATTTTCTTCCTTTCTTTCTGAACGGGTTAGGAGTGTGGTGGGTTGGGAGATGAGATCCTGCGATTTTGTGAGACTGCATGCTAACTCCCTGCATTTTTCCTAAGGTCCAGGTTCTGCAACCCTTTTAGTCACATAGACTAACTTTTCCTCTCACCAGCTGGCTTTGGATGGGGTCTCGTACCCCCATGGGGTTACTTCTGTGATCCAGGGTCTAATTAGAGTAGCCAAATAGAGAAGTCACCCAATTTCCGTGTTAGCTCCAATGAGGGATGAATTCTTTCCCCTTCCCAGCCTATTTATTTCAGCAAGATATGAAGTTCAAAGCCAAATGGATACCATTTAGTTAATATTATTTGATTACGATGTTAGCATTACGTATAGGTCCGTTTTATTGTTTTTAATAAAACCAAGCAATATAAAGCAGTAATGTATACTACTGCAACATTAGCAATGATGACAATTAAAACAGAAAGCAAAATTAAAGCTACATGCAAATATGCAGCTTCCCCCTGCAATGTTCATTTTGTCACTGTACATCTTCCCCGTTTGTGGTATTTATCATATTTGTGGCATTTTTCTAGCATTGACAGTATTGTGGTCAGCTTCAGATGCTGAAAGAAAACACAAAAAGAAAATACAACATGCTGTTTGTGGAATGTAGGAGCATTTATTTGGACTTGGGCAGCTAACCTTGTTTTTTAACTTAATTTTACTATAATGTTTTAGCATTTACCATAGCTGTGAGTTTTCTTAAAGCTTAGGGAAATAGCAATGTCAACAGCTAGGAAGTAATGATATTAACATTTTGGGAACAAAACATGACAAAATCAGAAACAAATCATGTCATCTCTGCTGATAATATGAGGTTATATTACACTCAAGTTCAAAACTAATCACAAAGAAAATGAAAAAAAAAAAAGGTTTTCTTGCATTTAAATATCCTGTTTCCATTTTGTGTTTTATTATATCAGATCAATTATAATATAATGCCTTCAGTTCTTCATTTCATTTCTATTTTTCTTTCCAAAATCCTCCCAGAGTTTACTATTTGGGTTGAAAAAGCATATTTTTAAATTGTGCATAACCAACTTCCATATAAACGTTTGGCAGGGAAATCAGTGCATGTTCTCTTAATTCATTTTTATTGAACCAAGTCCAGATTTTCAGTCAGGAAAAAGTTAGATATTAATCATATCTGAACAGGATCATTAAATTTTTCTTTACCTACCAGAACAGCAGGGTCATTATAGAACCATGAGAAGTTAACTCACTTATTAATCTTTACAATTACATAAAAGTGATCATTTTTCTAGTACTTAAGAGTAGCTCTTACCCATTACTTGAAGAGTATGTGGGAATATTACAATATAATATAATGTATTATTATAGATGTGACCTGTGACTCCTCTATCTGCTCAGTGACACACAACTCTCCATAGAAGTTATCTGTTTGAGCTTGGATAATCTTTAATTGTTCCATATTCCTTGTGCTCATTTCCTAGGCATGCTGGTAAATAGTGAGCTAGTCACTGAGTTATTAATTACCTCATTATTACTTAATTATCACTATTGCATACTTCATTTTTATGGAGAATCATAGCATAAAAGAAGGCATTTTATACTGCCCACTACAGTTAAGTATGACTGACAGAGATAGCTAATGTAAGATTGAGTTAGTTAAGGAAAATCAATCAGAAATCCTCACTATAGATTGATATCTGGCTTCTTCTGCCTTTTCCTGCAAACACTTCTCATCTTTGACTTTGAAACCCAACAGTTTAAACCAGGTTCTTGTTTCAATGGACTAATCCCCTTTCATAAATCATGTTCAAGTGCTGAAATAATTTGCACATCATTTAAAGAGTATTTGCTTTGAAACATTCACCTCAAGCCCTTTTGTATATCCTTTCTCTCCAAAGATTTGTAGTATTTGTTTTGTTCTCTGAGGTATAAAAGACCTGGGTAAACTTTATTCCTGTTGTTTCAAGATTAGTGAAATAAAATGCATATTTATTCGACTGGGACTGAAAGGAGCTTTAGTAAAGATGATCATACATATGACCCATGGGGATGCTATAATACAAAATTTCTGCCTTAAAATCTCTTTAGGTTTGTTCAAAACGCTATTGAAGGACTTAAGTTGAAAAAGGGGAGGAGGGGGCCGTGAATCCATATTTCTTCTTTGTTATCAGGAAGAGTCACCGTGTTTTTTTTCTTGACAAAATAAACTCCTACATACAAAATCAAGATAAATTTGATATGGGGGCAAGAAGATACTGGATAAGTCATGATCTAACTTTTTTTTCCCTTGCATATTCCCTCATATTCCTACATATTTCCTACATATTTACTACACATATTGCTGGGATATTCAAGAAAGCTACATCTGAAAAAGGATTTTTTTTTTCCCTGAAAATACTTGCTTCAGAAGAAGCAACTGCAAAGCCATCAGGGGCATCACATCAACATTTTCTGCATTGCTGCGGCAAAGAGCTCTACCAGTTCTATGTTGCGAAAAGCAGGTTGGTTTCTGTGACCCTAGAAAAAGATATTGACTCTGATCCCTGTCACTTTTAAGCCTCACTATCAAGTATGGCTTGCACTGCATTGGTGCAGCCTCTTGCCTCATTACAATGTAACATTGGATGAATATTTTGCAAATTGCAGTGATTTTTATTGTTTACAGCAAGAGACAATAAGGAGAGCGGCAGCTTCATCTGTTTGAGCCACCAGTGCTTGTGCCATCATCATATCTCCAGTTCTGTCCTGCTTGTCTTCTCTCTTGCCTAGGGAGGGAACCTCACCTCATGCCTAAGCAGATAACAGCTAAATAGATATATGCCTTTGCGCTGCAATGAGAAATATTTTAGACGACCGTTTTCGGAGAGAGGTCAGAATTAGAACAAATGACAGTGACTTGTTGAGCTTTGCTCTTTGGAAAGGGAACAGTCAGCAGAGCTCGCTGTCACTTCTGTGTGCCATAATTCTGAAACCTCTCATGGCAATTATTGAAATGACTACCCTGATTGCAAGTTTGTAGCCAGGAAAATGATCCTTAAACTACACTATATTCTGAGGTTTCTCTGCTATTTATAACTAATCCAGATGCAATCCTCCTGGTACTTTAGGAGGAGTGTGACAGAAATAAGCAGGTTTTTAAGTTATAAAAGTTTGAATTAAACCAAACTACGGATACTCTAAATCAGACTCCAGATAGGATTACGTACTGGCCAGCCTCACCTTTTGCACGATGGAGAAATCATTTCAATGTTTATACCTTCCAGGTTGGAGGATGTATTTCATTTAAATTATGACCTCCAATCCCAAATATTTAAAGAGGAGCTTAACGGAGGGAAGCACATTACTGTCTCTTGGCCTGGGTGTATTAGCGCTTTAAAAATGAATGTGCTTCCTAGGCCCTCCTATTTGTTCCACCAGCTGCCTGCTGACGTGCCAGATAAACCGTTTGAGGACAAGCACGTTGAAGAAGTGTGTGTGGCTGAAGCACTTAAAAACTTCCCCTCGCGTGATATATTTTTGCTCAACCCACTTTTTCTGTAAAAGACAAATTCCATAATAACACACAGAGATTTCTAATTTACCAGAGTGACTCCTGCAGCTCTGCGTTATGATAGATGAGCCTGTTTGCTGTAACAGTGGATGGGATCTACCCTTATGGGAGGGATGGAAGAGCTTCTCTCTTGGGAACAGCTTCTTCTATGGGTATGCTGGGCTAGCTGGGGAGACACTTCATGGCCTCGTGGCTTGCACGAGGCACGTTCATGGTGCCATACACATATGCAGGCAGCCTCTTCTTCCCATCCATATCTGTGGCTATCACAGCCCTCAAACCAAAGGGTTGGTACCACTGGAAGGTTGATACCACTGAAGGGTTGATACCACCAAAGGGTTAAACACTGTACTCTTTCTCAATGAAGAAAAAGATTCCAACTTGCTGGCTTTAAATCCTGCCTGCTAAGAGAAGGCTGTGACATATGAGCAGTTCCCCTCACCAGGAAGGATATTTGGCTGTGTTTAATTAATTCCATTGGCCATTGTCTTAAGTGTGCCCAGGATTCACCCAGGAGGGATCCACTTGCGTTGCTGCTATTGAAAAGTGTAACGTAGCATTATCTTCCTCAGACAGACTTTTTGTAGCACGGAGCCAATTCCCCGGTTATTGAAAACAACTACCTCATTTGATTTCTTTCATAATTAATGAAATTCGGTAATAATGCTCTTGCCCCTCTGCTCCTGCTGGAAGAATGTTGCAGAACTTTGCTGTTCTCGCGCTGAGAACATTCTTCTAATTTTCAGCCTAAATTGACTTGTGGTCAATGTAGATGTAACAAATGTGTTCTTGTGTCAGCATTTCGTTTGCCCTTTGTTTTCCACAGTTCTTTTCCATCTCAGGTTTGCCTCCCCAGACAGCTACCACTAGCAGTCCCAGGCCTTCTCCTACATTGCACCGCTAGGTTAAGCTAGCCAAGATTTGCCGTCTTCTTGCCAAAGATCAGCTGCTGCTCTCTCTCTCCTGATCATCATAATAGCCCTTTTTTGTTCGAATCTGCCCCAGTTTCGATTCATATTTCTTGCCCGTGGGCAAGCTCTTCCCAGAGCTGTGGAGAATGGATTTCACGCTTCTGCATGGGAATGGCTCTCCTGAGACATCCTACGTATTGCGTTTGCCTGCTTTGTGGATGCTTCACTCTGATTTAGAGGTAAAAATTAAGCAACTCTGAACACCTAGATCCTTCTGTCCTTTTACCTTTTGCAACCAATGCATGGACAGTGAGAACTGAAGGCTGGGCCTGCCTGCAGCCTTTTATAACACAGAAAATGTGTCTCTACATGCAATGACAGTTTGTGGAATTAATTTTTAAGGTAGTCAATTTATGTGGAAGTTCTTCTCAGACAACTCATTTAAAATAGATGAGAATTAAAAGAGTTTAAAATTCTCAAGTGCAGATAAACTTTACACTTGAAAACTTCTTGGAGAAGGAAAGGATTTATTAGACATGATGGACTGTTTGACACCTTGTGTGGAACAGAAGTAGTTCAAAAAGCATGCATATATGAAGCCCTGAGAAAGAAAGTATCTGTTTTTTTTTCTTAAACTTCTGTCTGTGTGAAGGTTTATAGTTCATATATTGTTTGCCTGTGCTGTAATCATCTCTACTGCAGAAGCTTATGGACCAGTCAGAATCTCAGAGCCTAAGGAGAACATAACAAGATATCTTCAAGTCAGAAAAGAGAGCAGCCAGGTGCAGCTTTGATCATAGGCTTTGGAATAGACATAAAAGAACCAATTGGGGCAAGCTAAGCTTTAACTTTGTGTGCTCTGCCTGTAACGGGAGGTATTGGGCATTGAAGGTGCCGAATGGATTGCATCCACATTGCCAAGTGTGAGGATGGACTGGCCGTGTCCTCATCTTTCCCTGATCTAAAGCTTTCCCTTAGGTCTTCTCTGATCACCCTGTGATGCCTGATGACCCTAACATGTGTATGTGTTTTCATTTCAAGATCTCTGATGTAAGTTAATGGTCATGTATGTCCCACCAGCCTGTTGCTTTTCAGAACATTGAGCTGAAAACATCTGGTGTAAGATCATGATGCCAGCATGTAAATTTGTACTTAAAGGAAAAATACCTTCTTGGAAAACAGGTTTAAGGGCAGACTCTGGTGTCAGGAGAGAAAACTGGTGCAGTGAGGTCCATAATATGTTTTGGGAATAAACTTGCTCTTTTGAGTAAATCAGCTCCTAAACTGCATCTGGACTTTGTCTTAGGAAGGCTCAGTTAAAAATGCCAGAAAGCCAACTAAAAATCTAGTGGAGATTGTGACTGCAAGATTACTCTTTGGCCCTCTTCTATGTGGGCTGTAGGCATAAATCAAAGTCTTTGTCTCGTTTAAATGGCCTCCAAGAACCTCAGGAGCTTTGTTCCTTCAAAATTAGACTTTGAGTGTAATCTTATGTGAAGATATGTGTATGTGTATGTATATATCTTTCTTCTCTATCTGATATTAAATATGGTAATTATAGGGTGCTATAAAACTCCTACATTCTTCTGTTCACATAAATATCTGACATCTAGCTAAGTGAAAACGAATGCACAGAAAAAAAAAAGATATAATGAAAATATTGTAATATCTGAATATTTATACAGTGGTAGCTGAAGATCATTGATTTTGATGGATCCAGGGCAGTACTAACATTAAGGCACGATTAAAAATAGGGCAATACTTGATTTGTTGTTGAGACTTTGCTTGCAGTGAAGGTTATACATTAGACAGTCTAAACTGAAAATTAGACAACCTTCATTAAAAAAAAAAAAAAAAAGACTTTTAAATAAGTTTCAGATTGGGGGTATCCTAGTTCCAATTTGGGGTTCAGTGATTGGAGAAGGAAAAACCATAGCCAAAGTGTCTTGTGAAGAGGAAGGGAGAAAAGAAGGTGAGGAGCGGGTTTAAGCAGAGAGGAACCAAGATGGGTACATGGAGAAAGGGAAAGAAAATGACAGGGTCCACAAGCACAGTTGATTTGCTGAATCATTTGTCTGAATTTTGCTTTCCTCTGGGGTATTTTAGCAGAGATTTCGTGCTGCAGGAGAAACAATGCCAGGCAGGACATGGCAACGGGCTCTTCTGATCTGATACGCTTTTTTTCTTAAATCATTTGGGACCAGTGAATGCAAGGATGGAGAGGAATCTGTTACAGTCGTATTTTGTGTTATTAATGACCCACAAGTGAAAATGTTCTTTGAAAATACATTTTTTATTTTGTGGCTATTAGTGCAGAAAACTAATTTAGAGAGCCGGATCTACCTTTTTTTCAAACAATTGCCTACTTGGCATTCCTCTGTAGCTCTCCCTGCTCATGTTACAGGTCATTCATAATAATAAAGCTTTCCTATTCCAGGACAGAATATTCATAATGTCTTTTAAATACTCAGCCAGATAATGGTCCCCAGAATCTGGACAGCAAGACTTCAAAAGACCGAGTCCTCTGATCTCCAGTTTCCTTATTCATTCTAACCTTGGAAGGTTTCAGCTATCACGCACAGATTAAGTTTTATTGCTTGATAGTCTAATTGCATTTGTATTATCTTTCCCCTTAATATTATTTTCTTTTCTCTGTATTGGATTTCATCCAAATATTACTACTTCCATGAAGCAGCTTGCTGAAAATGTTTTGCTTTTGCTTTGATGCTTAACTGCTTAACACGTGCATGTTGCTATAAGGTGCTGTTTCCTGATAATACAGTTTTTTCTCTGGGAGGAAAAGTTTTCACAATCCTCCATACTTTGCTTGTATTTGATAGGGCTTTTTCCCTTGAGACTTTTCAGGGACAAGATAAGGTTTGGTTAAACATCTGAACTTTTGAATGTTTATCTGAACTAGATTCGACCTCTAAATTTGTCCATCACTAGTTATTGTGCTTTTCTTTTGGAGACTAAATTACACTATTAAATATGTTCTAAAGTAGGTTAAGTCCCCATACAGTTTGTCAGTCGGAACATTAATTTTAAAGTTAAAGCAGCCTTCTGTGGTATCTTTTTAACATTTTGTCTCTGTTTCTGCCATGGCTGGTCAGACCGAGGGTTAGTGCACCCATGCGAACTCCACATCTAAATGTCCCAAAGTGTGGACAGGATGGAATTTACTGCAGAAAAACATTGTGATATGTGAGATATATCCAAAGTCCATGTGGGTGGCTTATTCCAGAGAGGTTATATGGGACACTGGCAGAAGCCATGACCATCGCTGGCTTCTCCATAGTCTTCACATACATTGGGGCATCCCTGAGGCTCTACCCCTCCAAGAGCCTCAGTCTTGGACTTGTTCCTTGCTGCATAAACACAGAGAGTTGGGAAAAGCCACATTTAGGAGCACAGGGGACAGAGAGGAGAAGGTAGTGTTTCTGTCTGCCCTTTTGCAGTTGAACAGTGGTCTTTTATGCTTTGGTCTTTACTAGGAGACCAACATCTGATAAGGTCAATGGGGAAAAAAAAAAAAAAAAAAACCTTTTTTTGAGAAGAAATACCCTGAAATCAGACCTTTGGGGTATGCAGCCGGGTTTACTGAGTAAACTGTTGTGACTTAATGTGTGGCTAATACCGCCTGTCAATCAAGTACCTGGAAGTGGCAGCTCACTTGTGAGCTCCCCTTGTCCGCCCTGGTCCCCTGGGGCAGACCCTGCTCCTGACCTGGTGTCACTCCGTGACACGCCGGGTGACTCCGTGTTACTCCCTTCCTCCCCTCCTTGTCTTTGCATTTATTTTAAGCACGTCCAAGAGACCTCTTTCCTGTGTCCGAGTGGGA
>JAVCKT010000247.1:0-21640 GCA_032273925.1 Rhynchotus rufescens | reverse complement strand
GAGATGTCTTAATTTGCAAGTTTACTTGTTATAAATTTTTTTTATTCTTTTAAAATTTTTGTATAAGTCTGAGAACAAAACAGAACAGTCCCTAAATCTACCATTTAGGGATAAAACTATAGACGGTACTGGATGCTGTTATTTTCTATTATGTACAATTTCCACTCTGATGAAAACTGTCTCCAGATTGTCTCTCATATCCCAAAAGATTCATTTTCTTCTCAGTTTTTACATTTTTGCCAAGTCAGTTGACATTTCCTCTAAGATGAAGTGCCTGGTATTGCCTGAAAGCGATACATCAAGTAATCAGTATTTTGTTAATATTTTCTGCTCGGCGGGAGAAGGCTGTGGCAGTCCGTTCTTATTTTTGTCTATTAAAAACAAAAGCAAGAGTAGCGATGATTTGAGTAGCGTGAGAGAAATGGAAATTTGTGTGTCTGCAGATTTCCTAAAAGTTGCTTCTGGTTTGTAAAATAAAATGATGAGAAAGCAGCAAAATTGCCTTTATTAGTTGATGTGAGGTGCAGTGTCTTTATTAAAAATGCTTAGTTTACAAGCCTTCTTATAGTGCCATAAATGAAAGAGACCAATATCTTTCTCTGTGGCCTATTATTATTTTTATTATTATTTCCTATGCGGTAGTTCAGTCAAGCTTTTCTGGAATCCAGTGTATTTTGGATGACTTTGCTATAGCAGTGACAAGGTCGAATGCAAGACCGTAGAAACATCAGCACCTCCCTTTCCCTGGTCCTGGCCAAAATATTTTTAATACCATGAGAACACTTAGTTCTCTGATACAAATTCTGTTGGATGTTTCCGTCTCATGCTGGTCTTGAAGACTGAGTTGTCTTTCAGAAAAATAAACTAAAAACCTCATACTTAACCTTGTTTTGCAGCTTTGGCTTCAGCCAGTTGCCAGAGTAAGTGGTCATTCAAAACAGATTATAATGAACCCAAGTATACAAAAACTGTGGATAGAACCTGTCCCCATGCTTATCACTATTAAAAACCTGATATTTTATTTTTTAATCTGTTGTATGGCCTTTGGTCTTTAAGGCACTTGTTTGTAGTGTTGTTTATTTTAACTTTAATGAATACAAATTTTTCTGAATGGGAGGTTGAGATTCTTGTGTAATCAAATGATCTCTGAAGCGGAGTCATTTTGGAGTTATTTTTTGTTGTTTTTAACTTACTGCCAATCCATGTGAGTTCGGCAGCACTGCGGTTGAGTTGTTCTTCGTGAGCATGTCTTCCTTGCATTCTTTGCAAAGTAAGATGTTTAGTAGTAACTATATATTGTTGACTATCTTTAATGAAAATAGTGTCATAGAAAAAGCCTGAGGCTTCTGAGCTCCTGGTTTGAAGGAGATCAATCTTCTGTCTTATCCTATGAAATTGGTTGATAGAGGCAGACTCGTTTGGAGTGTTCCTGTGGCAAGTGGGGGAATCGCAGTTGCGAATGTAGAGAATATGCCCAGTTTGCAATGTAGAGTGCGTGCATGTGCGTGAGGTGTGAGCCTGGAAGGGCTGGTTGGGAAAAACAGCATCAACTGATGAGAGCACAGAGCCCCTCAAGAGGGACTGCTTTCCACCTTTACTTAGATGTGCATGATGTGAAAATAGCACATGGCTTATGGTCTTTTTAGATGGTGGAACAGAATAAACATGCAGAGGAAATCTCAAAACCTCCATCTGGAAAGAATAAAAATCTCTCCCTCGGTCGGCTAACAAAGAAATGTGCTCAGCAAGATGTTGGTGCATCTAGAATTATCGCCACACTCTGAAGCCTCTTGCTTGGTAACTAGTGTCTTGGCAGTCCTCTGGCAGAATTATTTGCATCAAGGAGCAACAACAAGATCTCTTGCTGTTCCTCCAGATGTAACAATTTAGGAATCAAGCCAACAGATAATACGATGCAGGGATGTTGAACTCATTCTGTAGCAAGTGCCAAATTACATTTTCCACTAGCAAACATAACAAGAGGCATGTTTTATAGATTTCTGTAACTTCAAGCTGTGGTCCTTCAGCTAATGACAATAAACATTGCACTTAGGCAGATTTCTTTTTAAATTAATAGTTTTATTTGCAATACAACCTCTTTTACTCTATTAGCTTGTCCCTTTTCAGCTATACACATTTTTCTCTTCTATAGCCACATGTTAACTTCCTTTCTTCTTAGTTAATTTATCCAAATCCCAATTGCTGTTTGGTTTTAAAGGAACCATATGAATTTAAAAGGAGGCATTCCAGTGGAGTGACAAACAGCAAATAGCTTCCATAATGACAACGTGTGAGGAGCTGGGTATGGTTTACCATTGTAGCTGATCAACCACTTCAAATATTACAGAGTATATTCCAAAATCTAGTGTAGGATTATAATGCCTAGATGGTCATGTTACCCTTCTCTCTTGGGCCTCTGATAGAGGCTGCCATTCGTTAGGTCTGTTGCTTTTCAGCCCTGTGCCTGCCTGGCCCTCCCAGCCTGCAGAGCACCCGGTGGAGCCTTGGGGGGCTTGCTGGGGATGTTCACACATGGGAACTTAGTGCTCTCATTTCCCTTAGAAATTCCCTTAGTTCTAGAGCACTGTAAGTCTCTCCATAAACTGCTGTTATATTTTCACTAATATTCTGTGGACCTTCGTTAGTTGACTGCTTTTCAATGTATGGTGATTGTTGCTCTATGATGATAGTTGCTCTTTCCTTGCATAAATGGTGGCTTTATTCTTCTGTCCTGGACAGCCTGTCTCACCTTAAGGAGAAAAGGGCTTCAAATTCCATGTCTACAATTGATCTGTAGCATTTTATATTTCATTGATAAAGAAAGTGTACGTATCCCTTCAGCAGCTAAATATCAGTGGTTTTGAAACAATTTTTATTATTACTCCATAGGTTTCAGACTATTTCTTGCCTCGTACGTGAGGAAGGGGAAATGTGTTAAAGGGTAATATTATTGCTTGTGGTGATTTTTCATTAGGAGGAAAAGTTTGCTTTACACTTTGAGGTTTTTATTTGCAATAAATGGGACTCATGAACACGTCACGAGAAATTCTATAGGAAATCTGTTTTTAAAAAGCAGTATGCTTTATTTAATCTTCACAATGAAGCTGTTCCACATAACTTTTTATTAGACTAACCTAACATATTTCACATGAATTATAGAGAAGTGAGATGGTTTAATCTTCCTATAACAGAAAAGTTTCCTTACGATATTTCTGAGGTGTAGGTATGTTCAGCATCAAAGTTATGTTTGGGAAACATTTGTCCTGAAAAACATTTGTCCTCTCAGTATAAAGAAAATCGCATGATTTGAATTAAGAACCCATCTCCAGATGCTTTTAATAAAAGCAGATTTGTGGCTATGCTTTTACAGCTTTGTTTCTTTCAACATGTGATTGCTTAAAGCAGCACCTCATTAAGTCAATGGTCTTGAAAACAAACAGTATTCATACTGCAAATAAAGTTAAATTATGCTTTAGTACTTGAAATAATATATCTAGAATTTCTGCAGTTGTAGCCGGTAGAATAGTCCAAGGAAAGTTTTCCCTTCTCTTCCTATTTCTCTCTGTCCCTCTCTGTCCCTCTCGTCACAGAAAACTTAAGACTGAATCAAAATTTGTATTTGATGAGACCTTTCTCACTTCAGTGAGATTTGTTGTTTGGTATTTTTGTCTGAATTGATTTTTAATGGTACCTAGCAGGCTCCTGGGACTCTCATGTCAACAAAATCAAGATTGAAGAAGGTTGTGCATTCCGGATGAAAGCGACTACCTTATGAGACTCTCTGAGAAATACAGACATTTCTCTTGAACAAAAGTTTAGGAAGTTTCTTTGTTCACTGTTCTCATCCTAGAATTTTAGGCAGCCAAACTTAACCATTCAACCACTAACATAACCGTTAAGTTAAAGCACAAACTTTATGTGGTAAAGCACAAGATTATGAATAGTATATTTATGAGTAGGCATAGGATCCACTGTAATGATGAATCTGGAATCTAGGGAAACAATGGAGACAGCTGGCTAAGAATTATGTTACATCCACATGGAAGTTGACTTGATAGGCGCTGAATAGTTACACACCCACAAACGATACCTGGAGATAACCAAGATCTCAATTTCATCAGTAAGAGGTCAAATAGAGAAAGAGAAAACTGTTATCTCTTTGAAAGATGTCTGTTGGAATTTTTGTGGGTAATACGGGAAATCTTTGAGACTTAACCCAATTGTAGAAAGAGATGAGAGAATAGATGAGGATAGGTCCGGTGTATTTTCCCCCTTTTAGCCCCTTCAGAAACTGTGGGGCTGATTAAGAATGTCCTTTAAATAACACAGGGGAGTGTAATTGGGGAAAAAAAGGATTGGGGTAGGAGAATAGAGATAAGAGAAACTATTCAAAGAGGAACAAACACAAGTATTTGACAGATGTTTGTCAGGGCAGAGACAGTTGGGTAGAGTCTCATTCTGAGGCTCTTCTAGGAGGTCATCACTAAGATCTGTCATGAGTGAGATGGCAGGATAGTTTTTAAGGCAGGTTGTGATGCTGATAAAGCTTCTCTGTGGCTGGAAGAGACTTGAGTTGTGAAAGGAGGGCTTGCTGGAGGTTGGGGAGCAGTTAGAGGGAAAATAGAGAGATGAGAATGGAATTTAGCCACTGGTTTTCGTAGCAGAAGTACAGAACAGCAGCACACAGGCAATCTCCCTATCTGTCATGGGGAGAAGGAGGCAGAGGAGGGAAATGTATGCTTTGGAGATTGATATTCTGTGTGGAACCAGTGTATATATTAGGAGCATTATGGAGATTTGCTCAAGAGTGAGTTAATCTTGTTACATGACATGTCCAAATATTAGGCATTTTAATGAAATCGAGAGATTATCAAGTACATACTTCCGTGCTTATGATCTCATTCAAGACCTTTTTCTGCAAGATGGATTTTTATAATTGATTCCATTTAAAATGAGAAATCCAAAAAATTGAGTTCTCCTGTGTCCTGATTTTGGTCCATAGTGTTATTTTTCATAAAGCTAATGTTGCTAAGGTTGCTGCACTGTGGTTCACGTGCAAGCTCTGATGGTGTCCTCAGCAACCCGTTTCCAAACTCCATCAATGTTCACTTGTATTCTACCGCTATGAGCTACCTCTGTTCCCTGTTCCATCTCCACCACAAATAGGATGGCTGTGGCACTGGCTTGAAAATGCTAATTAATATGCACTGTCTTCATTTTCAATATTTTCAGTTTTCCTTTGTATGTTTCAAGCCATCTGTTTCACAGCCTGTGCTTCAGCTCCTTGGTGTTACTCAGACAATCTGCTTGAAAAAGAAACCCTCATACTTTAGTAAAGTTTCCTTGGGGAGTGGTAGGACAGCCGTTGACTACAACGTTATTCCTCCTGGTTGGTGACTCCAAGACGGCTTTCGCAGGGCTGTCTAGCAGATGAGATGGCAGGTGCCCCAATGCGGAGCGTGGTCTGGGCTAGAAGATAAAATACTGTGCAGCCAATGTGTGGCCTAATCTTGTGAAGGGGGAACTTCATATTGGGTGTGAGTTGAATTTATAGTGAACTGATGGAAATTTGTGGCATAACTAACTCCTCCAATGTGTAGGAGTGTTTTTTTTTTTTTTTTTTTTTTTAAACTAGCCTGTCTGCAGATGCAGACGGAAAATACTGAATACATGAGACAAGTGTTTCTAGTGTGTTATTTTCACTGATTAAAAAATTGAGACTTGGAAACTATGTGGAACCACATGATGTTAAAACACACTCTTTTATTATAAGGTAACAAGCCTTTTGGCTGAAGGCTAATGAGACTCTTGGCTTCAGCAAAGCCAATGTCTTATGGCATTCAGAAAGTTTGGGAAGCTTTTGCTTTAGATGAAATTATGTAACATAAACAAAGTGTTCAGAAGGAGCTATAGATTGGCATGAATAATCAATCTTCTGTCAAACTGGTGTGTCTTTTAGCTTAAACAGCTTTTCCTTACCTCTTACGCATTCTCTTAAATATAACTCTAGAGAAAAAATAAATGTTTTCTATCATCTCTGTAGCTAGGCAAAGAAGTAGTGGATTTAAGTAATGGTAAGGAAAGTTCTCGGTAGGTTTTAAGAAAGTCAGGCTTCCAACAAGAATGCTGGCTTTCTGGAGTGGATGGTCAAGGGAACTTGTGGAATTTCCATCATGAAAGGCTCACTGGAACAGGTTAAACAGGCGTCTCTGCAGAATAATGTGGGTACAGCTGCTCCTGCCTGAGGCCAAGAGACTGGGTGAGATGACCTCCTGAGGTTTCTTCTGAGCCTCCTTTTTGTATGTTCATGTGAGATGGTTTTTTTCCTTACATATGAGGCCCAATTCAAATGCTGGGATTCCAGATCTGATACTCATACTGCAAAACAATCGCAGGCCCCACTGAATACTGAAACTGTGTCTGAATCTTCTTCTGTGGGAAAGATAACTTAATGAGCTGCAGCAAATAGGTTTATGCAGGCTTTTTTTGTTGTTACCTGTGCCTGTATCCTCTCTGTATTCCAGCTGCCCGTAATCCTGCTGCTGGAGAATCTTGGACTAAATTCTAATGTATTTGCAGCTCCGGGTGACTGCTTCCTACTTTTGAAATACAGTTACTTTGAAAACTTCAATGGTTGGTGTTTACAGGAGTGGCAGACAGAAAGAGTGGAAATATGGACAGAAATAACCTGGAGGACTAAGGGAGGAGACTGAGAAACCTGGGGCTTTTGTTGGCTGTGCTTCTTCTGAAACCTGGGCAGACTTCTCTCAGGCATTGCCAGGCTGTTATTAATGTAAATCTCCGGTTTGTGGCACATAGTGTGTCTCATGAATGAAGTGTTACATATGTAGGATGTTTTTTTAAGGTCTGCCTATGCAAATTGAAGGACAACTGTTTAAGGGGTGAGTGTTCATTTAATGAAGAGCTGCTAAATAATGCAATTTAATCCTTGTGATTCAACACTGTTAATTTTGTCATATTCTTTAGGGACTATCTATTATGTTCTGTCTTCTAAACATCACATTATCCCCGTTCCATCCCCAGGAGCCTATGGGCCGGTACGATACCCTGTTTATGCATGGGAATCTGAGGTGCAGACAGAGAATGGTTAAAATTATCTGCTCCATTTTGAGTAGGAGTTTAGGGTCAGATGTCTTTCAGAGGGTTTAGGGTTACATTGAAGTACTTATCTTTTGAATACAGTATTTGCTAGTAGTCAAACACAGAGTCTGTCAGGAAAGTGAATTCTCTAGCATCGCTTTGTTAGGACTTTGTACCTTGGCAGAATTCCTGTTTGCTTGTTCCTTCTTACGAGCCTCAGCTATTAACTATGGGCTTCCAGCTCCTGCAGTAAATTACAGGAGGGCCTGTGGAACCTGCACATTGAGGGTACTGCATAAAGTGGAGGCATTTAATAGGGGAAATAACAAGTACTTTTAATGATGGTATCATAATATATATGCAGCATGTAAAGTGGTTTAAGTTAATGCATACAGTTTTTGGTTGCTTGGCTTTGTAGCAAGCTAGGTCTGCTAACATGAAAAGGGGTGGGAATAGCTCTGTGTACATTGGCATAATATTATTTGTGCACCTTTTCCAGGTGGAGCAAGGAATTTGAATTGACGTTTACTTCAACCTACATCAGTATCTGGGCTTTTGGTGCAGGATTTTGTCCTTTCCAGAACCCATTTTTCTCCCTCTTTTATTTCTCTTCCATTATCTACTTTTCATTCCCTTGTTATTTGAGGTTAATCATTCTGAACGTTGCTAAAGAGAAGGGAAAAAAATATTTTCTGTTTTGTAGCTGTCTACTTTCCAGCTGGAATAGCTGGGAGCAGTTACTGTAGAGAAAGTCATCTTTTGATGTTGTAATTGTGAGTGAAGAGCGGCTGCTTAGTGCCTCTGTGGGCAGCCTGTGCAGCCTGATGAGCACTGCAAGCTACGGGGGGTAAATTAGCGTAGAGAGTATGGGCTCTTCAGAGGTTTCCAGCTCTAGCAGTTTTACTAAGCAAGTAAAATGCTATTCAAAATAAGATTCTTTTTTTCTTTGAGGTTTGCCATTGTCTAAAGATATTTAGTTAAATTGTAAAAGCACCGCTGCTGTACAAAGGGTAGCCCACCTATGAAGGTTAGGTTACTGTGCCAAAGCATCAATTTATTTGTAACACTTAAATATTCCGTTTTCAAAACATCCAATATAGCCTAAACTTGTTCCTTCCCTCCTGGCCTTGTTAACAGATAGCAACAAACAATTTTGACTGGGAGGGAGGGGAGAACAAAAATGAAAAAGACGCTATCAATTTCATGTACCAAAGATCACAAAAATTCAATGCAGTAAACTCTAAGACTAGAGCTTTGAGAAAGTTACAAGAAGCGGAAAAATTCTTCCATTGGTAACATTAATGAACCTAAATCATACATTTTCCTCTAAAGGAGGATTATAAATTCTACCCATATTCTTATTCATGACATTTTAAAAATATTCCTTTTGTTTTGTTGTCTTTCAGATGATATTAACTGTGTTTCTGAGCAACAATGAGCAGATTTTGACAGAAGTTCCAATTACACCTGAAACCACCTGCCGTGATGTAGTAGAGTTCTGCAAAGAGCCTGGGGAAGGAAGCTGCCACCTGGCTGAAGTATGGCGTGGAAACGGTAAGAGAAGTGGTGGGAAATAATTTAAATACTTACATCATGTATAAAAAGGTAAAACTCTTCTACCTGAATGATTTCAAGTTTTATTTTACTCTTTGTAGTAAACTTTAATGCAAAATAGTAAGCCTTCTGAATGTGGAAATTCATTGTCTGTAAAGATGAATAAATTTCTCCTTGACCTTTTTTTATCCTTCCTCAGTGTGGTAAAATGTTCAGTTTAGTAAGATATCAGCACTTTAAATTTCAGATTTTCATATAAACAAGTCAGAGAATTTAGTATTCCCATTATGTCTTCCTATTCCTCCCCCCCTCCAACATGTTAAAGGTGGGAGGAGAGTTCAACTCTAAAAGTCGTTTATTACAAATAAGCATACAAATATGTGGAGAGCATTTAAACGACAATACAGATTCTTAGTGATCACTTACAAGTGGGTACAGATCACTACCTGCATTTCTTTCTAATGCTGTTTCCTCTGTGAGGCATATGAATAAGACCTGAGACTTAAGAAAAGGTGTCTTTTTTTCTTTTTCTTCTGTATCATGAGTAATAGAAGATCTGCAGTCAGAATTATGCCAGAATTGGGTGCATCTCCAGCTTCTTTGTGAACGTTTCCCCTCAAAGGTTTGACAGTCACCGCAGGGCAGGGGGAGGCAGCGATGCCTGTCTCCTGGTTGTGCTGCAGTTGTAATCTTGCAGAATAATTGCATAGGCAGTTTTCTCTGAAATGTGTCAGAAAAACTATTATGGATTCTTTTCTAGATGAGTTCTTTCAATTATGTGTAGTCCAAGAATACTGTATATAGTATATTGACATATGGAGGTTATAGTATATCAAGGTATGGATGTGCGTAGAATCAGTATGTGCGTGAAGATTGTTATTTCTTAGAATCTTATCCTGCTCCACTCACTAAGGTTGTTGTGACTTGATTTCTAAATCTCCCATAGAGATAT
Organism: Rhynchotus rufescens; assembly: GCA_032273925.1. Classification (NCBI taxonomy): domain Eukaryota; kingdom Metazoa; phylum Chordata; class Aves; order Tinamiformes; family Tinamidae; genus Rhynchotus; species Rhynchotus rufescens. Next base: position 12,033 of record JAVCKT010000247.1, on the reverse strand, counting down.
ATTTATGAGTTTTTTTTTGTTGTTGTTTTTTAGTTTTATGTTTGTATTTGTCAGAGAAACTTAATGCGTTCTTCTAGAATATCTTTTTCTCCTATAAACTGTTCTAATACTTGGTCAAGACAAAAGGTACCTCAGGAGTTGTTTCCTAGTTGGATTTGAACTTGCAGAATTTAGGCAAGAGTTAGCGGAAGAGAAGTTAATGTCTGCAGTTCTGGGAATACAAATTCAGTTCATATTTAGGAAACTTAAAAGGGACTTAGACTTTTTCAAACTGAAAGTGATTAGTCTGTCACGTATATAAATCTATGAAATGGATCTGCAGATTAAATATTGAACACCCGTGGAATATCCCTAATATCCTGCCATCGGTTGCTGTGAAAGTGTAACCTGTATGATTGTCTCTCTCTTGTTTCTGCTTCTGCGTTTCCAGTACTTTGAGGAGGTGCTTCCTCAAAAATGCAGAGAATGTTATCAACTAGCTTCAAAGGATGGCTGGAAGCTGCTTGGTGATCCACAGCGTTTTGAGACACTTAGGCCTTGCAGCCCTGGCAAACAGAAGCACAAATTTTCCATAATAGCTTCTAAGATGGATTAAAATACTTACTTGGGGATATAACACATAGTATCTCAAAATGTTTGAGATCTGGGGCTAAAAGTTCCTATTGAGTAAGTCGCTATAAACAAATAAATAAACAGTTTCCAGAAAGATACAATGGAGGGTCTAAGAGCAAATTTAGCTATTTGCCATATGAGTCATGTCCTGCCATAATCAATAGAGATGTAGTTACTGCATTAGTGGAACATAAAGGCGTTCAAATATGATAAGTGATCCATTTTGGTGATGTTTTCCATTTCTTGAGTTCTCGAACAGGCTGATGTTGCTGGTAAAAAATGATGCCCTGTGTGGCAGCTTTGATCCTCTCTAACAGGAATTCCACCACATGCCTTTTAACTTGCTTTACTTAAATGTCGGTCAGTTAAATAGACCTCACTGTCATAAGGTCTATGTGATGGTGGTGTGTGAGGTTTCTCAGTGAAACGACCTGAAGCTGTTCCTGAGAGCAAAGGTAAAAATCTTCTTACCAAAGCTTTAAAAAATAATTGTGCCTGGAACAGAGACCTGAAAACTTGCATATAAAGAGTTAAGCTCAACAGTAACAAACAACTTAAACTGTGGTTCAGAGTGGGAAGTGTGAAGAGATTTGCAAAGCTGTTGTTGCATACTGTGCCAGGAAGAAATACATTATATATGGAGATATGTATTTATTTTGTCTCTGATTCCTCAACCCTGTTTCTCAAGAGAGGTCTACAAGTCTATATTATTTTTTTCAAAAAATTTTTGAAAAGTAATAATTAAAACAATAATAGCAAAAGTCATGGATTGGTGTGTGTGGATTTTTTTTAATTTTTTTTTGGTACATACTATAAATGGTTGGCTTTCTTACTAATATCTGCTTACTGCATAGGTGATATATCATTCTCTCTTTTCATAAGATAGAACCACCATACTTTCTTATGTTCTTAACTTCACTGTTCTGCAGGTAGCTACAGCCTCCTCTTTGATAGTCTAACTGAATAATCCACACCTAGCTGAATTCAAAGTAATTAAGTTTATAGACTGTAATTTTTATATTGGATGAGAAAAGTTTGTGTGCCTAAAATGTTGCCAATTTTTTTCTAAGCAGTATCTAAATAATAAGATTTTTTTCTCCTAATCATCTTTGCTTCTTTATGTGCACACACATTCATATACAAACAACTGCGAAATACAGGATTTTATTTTTAGAGGGTGACAGAAACAGGCCATTTCCAGGAAAATGCTGCTTTTAAAAATCCACATAATCTTTGACACAAAGTTAAGTAAAATATCTCAAACTTAGAGGAAGATTGAAGTAGTGTATATATCTATTATTTTTGCTTTTCTGTGCTTATATATGTGTAGCAAGGAAATGGTTGAGGAACTTCCCAAGAGCTGGAAAGTAATGGAGCATAGTTTGTATTGCAATTAAGGGACTGATTTTTTTCTCAGTTGTCTTAAAAACAAAACAAACAAGCAAAAACTGTTGTATTTGGTGTCTGTGCTTTGTTCTAATAGATTGGTACATTCTGTAGCACCTTGTGCTTTGTCAGTTTGCTGCTTTCCTCTCTAGTATGTGTTCCTCAGGAGGTTACAGGAAGAGAAAGCTCAGAATTCTCTTCCTTATTCCTCAGCTATTGGAAGCTGCAGCTGGTAGGAGCTCCAAAGGCAGGTGTGATGCCAGGAACTTGTAGCACATTCCAAAAGAAAGTAGGTTTCCATCTTTAAATCCACCCACTATTCAATTATCCACTTTTATTTACTTCTGCAGTTCCCTTCAGCAAGTGGTATTGTTGATCTTCCTGGGCTCAGCTGTAAAACAGAGTCAAATGGCTGAAAGAAGGAGGTGTTTGTTGCAAGTGTAATTCTGCAAACCTTGACCACTTGGAGTGGGGGTAGATGGTGAGGGAAAATGCATTCCTGGGACGGCAGGGAAATCTTGGCTGGAAGGATTAATCCCTTACCTTGTGTTCTGGTTTTACAAATAGCAGATAGAAACGTTTATTACAAAACCGCAGGGTAATTGTAATCAGGATTAAATTAGATTCTGGAGCTGCTCTAATTTACCATCGTGTATGTAATTTGAACAGAGGAAGGATTTTTTTTTTCTGTAGTTTTCCATCCATGTGGTTATTTGTGGTTGAGGTTTTTCAGAGTGTTTCGGCCATAACAAAATACTTGAAAGTTGCTCATTCTCAAAATCCTTTATTAAAAAGAAAAGACTCAAATTCACTTTTTAAGATAGTTTTCCAAGGTTTTCATCCAACTTAAAATCTAACACATCTTTTGCGAGTAACTATGTGCATCTTGCAACAGTTTTTCCAAACAATGTTGGAAACACAATTGCTGACAGGCGTGTTTGGAGCTGTAAGAACTGAGAAGTTTAATGTCATTATTACTATTATTATTGAATATCAAAGAACAAGTGTTTCTGAAAAATGTTCTTTAACGCTAACATAACTTAGAGCAAGTACAAGATGATGCTTTCTATCTACAGCTTTTTTTTTCTCATTTTGAAGGAGGTAACGTGGACTTGAGCGCTCATCGTATCTTGTGTCAAGTGTTGCTGTCTATTGAACATCCTTATTTTTAGGATCTGTTTTCTGTAGCTAATTTGCACAGAACAGTTAGTGCCTCTTCATTCTCTTGATTTTTTTCTGTTTCAGTGACGTTCTAACCTTGTTCTCTGTCTAGTTTAGAGCAAAATATTCCAAGTTGTTTTGGTGAAAGAATCTCTGAAGTGGTACAAAATGTCTTTCCCTTTTTTCTCTGTGGATGTGTCAGAAATATTAGCCTTCATTCTTCAGGGTACTTAGTGTAAATAGAACCTTTTATTTGGAATAGCTTCCAGGATCAGGGCCTTGGCTTGAGTTGGGAGAGCGGCACAGCCAGCAGCTGCTCCCCCCCGTGCCAGAATTAACCCAACACTGTTGTGGATCAGACATCCAAGTCCTGGACACCTTGCTATTGAGCTTCAATTCTCATGAGATTCAGCTAGCAATTTCTTTCTTTGGGAAAAATTCCCAAAGCTTCAGTTCTTCTACCTAAAGCCTCTCGACTAAACCATCCAGCTATTTTATCCATTGTGATCTTTAAAAGACTCATGCTGCAATTTTAGTTAATATACTTCAAAGCACTTGAAATCTTATGGTACTTAGGGAGTTGAAAAACCTGAAAATCATGTTTTTGAAATTCCTTTTCAAGAGCAGAGCTGTAATAAGCACTGACCATGCTCGTGTGTGTGTGAAGGTAATATTGACAGTGTTTCTTACAATCCACTTAAGCGAGAGGCAAGGAAAAGAAAAGCATTTTTTAAACCATCTTTTTGATCCATTTAATTAGTCTGTCATTTAAATGACTCTGTGTTGAAAGCAGCTAGAGCAAACTATTGCTTACCTGTTTTATTCACACATCTATAGTCCTGTAAAGTCTTCTTAATCTAAGTAGTGCAGGAAATGGTAAACAAATAGTGGTGGCTAATCTGTTTCCTCCCTTGTTAATCTTCTGGAGATTGTACCCAGAGGGAAATCTAAAGGGTCCTTTGTGTTTTACCAGCCTTTCCCTCTGCTGTTTTGATACTTACTATGTTCGTTGGCATTTTGTCTATATCCTTGGATATTTCCAGGGTATAAAACCTGAAAATAGAGCAAGAAAAAGGCATCCAGAAAAAGGCTGTTATTATTAGATTTGAGGAGAAAATCTCTACCCTGGAGATATTTTGGTTCATTTCCCTGTACAGACTTTTTTTTTTCCCTATCATTTTTCAGAGGAGAAATAGTCTTCTCTTCCTCTCTCCCTCTCCTGCCCAAAAGTCAATCTAAGCTTTAAAAGGAAGTACTTTCAAAACCACCTGCTATGGTATAATTAGCAGACCTGGATTTGAGAATAAAATAACTGAAACAAAGGAAAAATGAAATTATAAGAAATTTTTTTTAGGTTTAAACAAATGTGTCTGCTGAGTGCCGTGTCTGAAGAATGTTTCTTCTGTTCTTCAGATAAATTATTCCTCAGATCAGTGTTACGTGTGAAGTCAGTGAGAGCCTAATAGCCTGTCCTGTGCTGGTGTTGATGCTAAGATGAAGGAGGGAAGATGAAGGGGTTGGGGCAGTTGCAGAGAAGGGGCAGTCGGGGCAGTTGCCACCGCAGGAGCCTCCGGCCGCTGCCGCCGCGTGTTTGGAGCGCAGCTCCGCGGCGATACCCGAGCAGCAAAGGCAAAACTCCTCCATGAGAGGCGAGGCGGCGGTGACAAACGGCAGGCGGGGGACAGCAGCGGCTGCTTTGCTAAGCAGCTCTTTAGCTGCCGTCTGCGCGCAGCTCGGAGCGGGCTGGGCGGCCGCCCAGCGCTCGCCCGGCCGGCAGCGGCTCCTGGGCTTGCAGGGCATCAACGGAGCACTCGCTGGATGCATCTTTCCCTGCCCGTCCCTCTTTTCCCCCTCCTCGCTCCGCTGGCATCATTTCCCAGGAACAGAGGGCTCATTAATAAAGAACGACTGACTCAAAGGCAGCTCTCATCACCGCTGGGAAGCGAGCAAGGGAAGGGGCCATGAATATTCATGGTCACCACATCTACCTCCTTCAACTCCCCTTCCCAGCCGTGAATCCCACCCCATGCCACCCTGGGGATGGCAGCTTGACACGGCTGTGGTCCCCGCCGGGAGCTGCGGCACCGTCCCGGTGCTCCGCAGCGCAGCCCTTCTACCAGCCATCAGAGAATCCACAGGCCCCTGTGGCCTCTCAGAGGCCTCTTGGAGCTGTCGCGAGATTTCCTGCTCTGCTCTTGCCATGTGCCCCTCCGGTCCCTGGCAATCACCCCAAGTCCCTTGATGATCTTTATTGTCTCCAGTCTCCGTTCGGGGGCCGGCATGCTGCGTCAGCGGCAGTATTTATAGCATCCCTCCTCCCCGCGCTCCCGGAGCATCCCAGCCAGCCCGGCCTTACCCTCCAGGCCTTCCTGCGCTTCCCAGGACAGCCTGGCTTCCCAGGGAGCCAGCACCATGATTGCCTTTTCCTGGGAAAGGGAAGAAGCTCCCCAGGACTGTGTCCCTGGCCACGCACTGCCCCTTCAAGCTGTGTCTGGAGGATGATATTATCAAAGGGGAAAGGGAAAGCTTTCCGCTGGGAAAGGGCTCTTTCCTTTTCCCTGGCATTGGGAGCTGGATTACAGATGTTTTCACGGGGATTCACGAGGTTTGCAGCCCGGGATGTGCCCAGGGAAGGAGGAGCGCGTCCGCATGTGGATACTCCTGCCGGCAGCAGAGCCGAGCCCCTGGAGCTCCGGAATTTGCACTTTAATCCCAATCTCAGTACTGGGACTGTCGGCGGGTTCCGCTTTGGTGTCTCTCCTCCAAAGCGCTGCGGGAAGCGGCACATCCAGCAGCGCTCCCGAGAGCACGGGGAGCTCCCGCTGTGCCAAACCGCGGCCGTTTCGCCCCATTTTGGGCGCAGCGCGTGGGCGGATGTGTCCAGGACGGGCAACCAAGCGCCGGGAGGGAGCAGCATCCTGCAGCTCCCGATGTAAGCGGGAGGCAAGGAGGTCTCCCCGGTGCCCTGCTCCGGGGTATTCCGGCTGTGCTTGGACACGTGGATGGGCCACGCAAGGTGCCCGTTGCTGGGGAGGGGTCCCCAGGCAGGGGCAGCCCCTGCAGCGGGTGCCCACCCGCTCTGCTCGCCCCGGGCGCTGCCGCCTGGTTATTTCGCCGCGCTGAGGCTGCGGGGTAATCGAATTAGGCAAATATGACGGGGAGGAAAATGGGCAGATAAGTAGCTTGAAGTGATCGAAATGACCTGGAGGTGGCCATGCAAATGGTCTGTATAATATCCTGTAATAACGCTGCCCAGATATCTTCTGGGAGGCTGAATTCCCGTAACGGCATCGCGGGGATTTGCTCACCGAGGAGGCAGCCGACAGCCCTGGGCAGAGCTGCGACCTGCCGCTGGTGCCGGGCAGGAGGAATCCCAGGGATCCGGGCCAGGTTTCAGTGCCCAGGGGCAAAGGGGAGATGACCTGGGGCAGCTTTGAGCCAGATGGAATCAGCTCGAGACAGCTATGATTATTTCAGCTCTGGAGGAAAGGGAACGAGACCTAAAGCGAAGGAGCAAAACCCTCCCGAATGGAGCACCCCGGTAGAGACGGCGTAAATGATACCTAACGCACAGCACTCGGGGAAGCAGCGCTTGAAAGAGATTGGCTTTGACAGCCCGATAAACGTCAGCCTCTGATGGGCCCCAGCTCCAAGATGAGGCTTCCAAACTTTAATTGGAGACATGATGCTCCGTTTAGCCAGGGCAGAAAATCCCACCTCCCCGCCTCACTTTTCCCCTTTGATAAAATCATCTTCCAGACACAGCTTGAAGGGGCAGTGCGCGGCCAGGGACACGGTCCCAGGGAGCTTCTTCCCTAAATTCTGCCCTTTTTGGAACTGTGGCCGGAGGTCTTTCCTTTCCCCACCATGTCCATGCGCTTCCAGGCACACCTGCAGCATCCCTGTTGGAGAGGGTTGCTCCGGGGCCCCATTCCCGCTCTGTCTCCCTCTGCTTTCCCAGCATCCCGGGGATGCCGGGAGCCTGTGCCAGCTCTGCAGAGCGAGCTGCACACTAGTATCCAGCTCATCCTTCCCGGTTAGCAAAGAAACGGCTGCTCCGGAACGAGGAAAACCTCCCAAAGGGGGAAGGGAGGGATGGGAAGAGGCAGCCGGCGTGGCCGGGGGGAGCGCGGCTCGGCAGCGGCGGAGCACCCGCGCCGGCAGCTTTCCGCAAGCCGAGTTATGTAAGCGGCGCGGCGCCGGAGTCAGCAGTAATGAGACGCTCGTGAAATCTTGCACCGATCTGTGTCAGCGCCCTAATCGCGGGCGACAGCTGGGCTCTGCGCCTGGTTGGAGATGATAACATTAATGTCAGGAAGCATCAAGCGGAGGATGCGCCTTTCCAAGCGGGGATTACGCTCCTCGCGAAAGAAAAGGAAACGGCTGCCGGATCCCGGGGGCCGTCGGGAAGCAGGCTCCGCGCTCGCTGCTCCTCTCCCATCCCTAATGCAGGCTGCTCTCGGGCATCTCTTGGGCATCTCCTGGCAGTCCTGAGGCTGTCGGCGTGCAAGGGGAGCTGGCAGGCGAGCGCGGGCCAAGGCAGGAGCTCCCTGCAAACGCACCGCGCTGGGATGCTGCGGATGCGCGTGGCACCGCTCCTCCATCCCAGACCTCCTCATGCCGCCCGTGTTGGAGACGGATCAAAAGCTGCCCTCCGGCGTGGCGCACTCCACGGGGATGCCGGGCACCGGATTCGGAGCATGGGAGGCAGGTTCCCGTTGGGGCGGGATTCATTTCCCGCCTCCCGTTGGTGAATGGAGCCGGATCAATGCTCATCCCGCAGGTCGGAGAGCCGACCACGCACCATGAATCCCGCAGGGATTTTTTTTTATTCCTCTCCATTACTGCTCCCCTGGGAATAAACACCCTGTATCCACAGGCCCCGGAATCAAGGGAGCCGAGGTTCCTCCCGGAGATGCAGGGGGGTCCCATCCAGCTACTGGTGCGCACTGGGAGCAGCGGGCTCCTCTGGGACCATGTCACCAAGCACGGAGAGGGATTGCAGCCCAATCCCAGCCATCCCAATCCGCTTTGGAGGGACCCGGAGCTCGAATAGGCGGCGCCGCTCCGGTGCGGCGTTCACCTTCAACAGGGAGAGGGTTGGATTTACGGCCCGCGTGCCAGCTGCTGGGAAAGGCTTCCGCCGTGGCAATCTTTTAACCAGCTGTAGCAGCTTCTGCTCTCTTTTAATGCGCCAATATTTCTCGGAGATTGCACTCCGTTGCTTCGCGCCCCGTTATCACTCCAATGTCTCCTCGTACGGGGCTGCAGCAAAGCCAGGACAGTCGTGCCGAGGCCCGGGGCTGTGCGCTCCCCACGGAGCTGCCTTCCTGCCTCCCATCCCCTCGGGAATGCAGGGCCGTGGCTTGTGGCAAGGGTGGCATCATAGAGCCCTGTACTGGGAGGCATCGAGGCATCACCGGGCTCATGTCACCCCAACCCCTCATTAAGTATCATGCACCCACACCAGTAATTAGGGCTATTTATAAGGCAGCGCCGGCCGCCGGCCCCCCCGCAGCTCTGCTCGTCCCGCGCCTTTGTCACGGGCACAGGGAACAACAGCTATTTTTATCCCTCTCCCCTGGCGCCGAACCATTCCCAGCCCCGGATTTAAAGAAGCTCCATGTTCCTGCCGCTCTCGCCTGCAAACCGGGCTTTCTTTTCCCTCGCCGAGGTCAGCCGAGCGGAGACTCAGCGCGAGCAGCGGATAACCCGCAGCACCCGCTCCTGCTGCCGGGTAAAAATAGACACCGGCAATTTCGGCTCACCGAGGAAAGGTTGCTCTGTGCGTGGCATTAATGCCTCTCCAGGCAATTCCGTATGGAGAGCAGGGAAAGCGGAGCGGCGCTTGCCGCCCTCCCTGGTTTGCAGCAGGGCTCAAGGGGGACTTGGGTACCCTCATCCCCTCTGCAACCTGCTTCCCAGGCCCCTTGTGCCAAGAGGTTGGGATAAAACGGGAAAAGGAAGGCAAGGCCCCAGCGGAGCATCGCCCCGGCGCGCCGTGCCCACCGGCACGTTAATCATTCCCGCGGCGCACGGAGCCATCTGGACGGCATCGGCCCTTCTGCCACGGCGTCGGGCACTGCTAACACGAAGCATATGCCTGCCTGGAAATTAATAATAATTTTCGCCTCTCACCAGCTGCCGGTAATTGACTCCCCATTCCCAGTGGTGCCCATGAGGGAGGGATTCGCGGCCCCAGTTTGGTGCAGGCAGGAGCGGCGGCTCCCGGGATCCGCGCGCTGGGGCCGCGCTGCCGTCAGCGGCGCATTCGCACCCAGGGGATATTTTTACTTTTTCTGCATTTAAGCCTCAGTCTGGGCAGGTGGGTGCCGGGAGGCTGGAGGAGGTATTTTTACTGCAGCCCTGACAAAATCCGCGGGCGGATGAGCTTGGCACAGCATCCACCTTCTTATTTTCGCTCCGTGGGTGTGTAGCAAGGCAAGGGGACGGCGCAAAGCACGTCCGCCTTCCAAAAGCTCCAGGCTGGATCCAGGAGGCCCCGTGTTGATGGTGGTGCTTGGTGGAGGCCACACACAGCTCCCCAGGGCCTGGCCGTGGCCGGAGAGGCCACGGGATCAATGCGGAGGGAAGGCAACCCGGCCAAGGAGGCGGCATTTTACAGCTTCCTTCCCCAAGAAGGTTTTATGGACCGCTGGCAACCGCCGATTAATTCGGCTGCAGCCACCGGGAGCTCGGATCGTTGCACAGCTCCATCCGTGATGCCGACGGGCACTGGGACCGGTTGCTCCTCATCACCCTCGGCTCCTTTTCCTCCCATCCACGCAGCGACCCGGAGCTCCAGCCACACGACAGGCGGAGAGAATCCAGGCGCTCCCAATTAAACCATTTTTTCTGAATGAAGAGCCCCGCGTGGCGGCGGCGCGGGCCATAAATCCCGCCGCTGATTAGGAGCCTGTCATTTAGCACCTCGGCTGCCTCCCCCCTAATAGTATTAGGGGCTACTTGGCGAGACGCTAATGCAGTTTGCGGCCGCAGCGCTGGCGCCGGCGGAGCAGCTGGAGCGCGCGGCGGAGCGAGCGCTTCCCTAATGCGAGCGGACACTAATGAAGAAAGGAGCTGCCTCGACAAGGGTTTGTTCTCCAGCGGGAAGGCTTTTCCAGCCTTTCCCACCCCGTTGCAGCAGCTCCTGGCTGGGATGGGGAGGATGCTCCGGAGCTCGTTGGGGCAGGGAAGAGCCCCCGGTGCCCATCTCCGCTCGGCAGCATCCCATGGGATTAGCGTCTTTGCCAGGTCCGCACTTCACAAGCCTTGCTGGCCCCATAAGTGGAGAGTGGCCCCTTAACGTGGAGTCCGGAAAGAGTCTCCAATTTCTTCTATTCGTGAAGAAAAATAGTGGTGGAGCAGGCGGACAGTGCACGGAGTCCCGGCTCCCACCGAGGGCGGCAGCACGGAGAGCGGCCTGTGTTAACGCTGATTAATAATAAATAACTGCCATAATGAGCACTAATTAATAATTGCACACGCTCAGGCAATTGATTACCGGTGAAGGGGATGGTGCTGCTAGGAGTCCCGGTTGCTCCAGCCAGCCAAGCCTGCCTTCCCACCGGAATTCTCCTCCATGGAAGAGCCGAGTGCAGAGAGTGGGTGTGCCGGGATTGGCAGGGATTGCTGCCAAAATAGGATGGGGAAAGGCCAAAAATGCAGCTCCCTGTTCCTAAACGGGATCCGCTCTGCACTGCTTCGCCCTCCACCCTGGGTGCCAGGGCCAGGAGCGTTTGGGATCCGTCGGCTGCGCTTGTCGCCAGCCCGCGTGTTTCCCAACACTCCCGATAGATGGATTGATACAGAGCTCTAATCAGTGTAATATATAAAACACTTCATTTGCTTTATTAAAAGTCGGCACTTTGGATTTTGGGGATCCAGGAAATCAGCTCAAGCACCTAACCATGTATTTGATGGAAAGATGCTAAATAATTCCTGCTGTTCCTTTCTCTGTGGTGGAAGATCTCCCGGGATACTGGGGGGGATGTCCCGGTGCGGTGCCCGGGCTGGACCCTGGCTCTGTCACCAGCCGGACCTGGCGCTGGGGACCCTGCACTGGCTTCAGTGCAGCAGACTCCTCCTCATCAGGAAAGTCCGGGTGGAGAAGCGGAAAGCTGGAGGTGCTCTCCGGGAGGAGGAAGAGGAGGGTGAGGAGGAGCCGCTCCCCTGCACAGGGCACCGCACGTCCCGCCCGGTCCTGCTCCGCGCGCCCGGGAAGAGAGGAGCCGCTCGCTATGATCGCCATGACAATAAAGCTTGACATTTAATTTAGAATTGAGAGGCGGCTCCAAAGTGGTTTTATATATTAAAAAAAAATTAAAAAAAAAAAATTAACCTCCTAGCTGAGAGAGGAGGAATTTACCCCACCCCGCTTGCAGCGCGTAGAGCAGTGTGACCTTCAGGGAGACGGACGGTGTCAGCCCTATCCATGCTGGGATGCGGACCTGGCACAGCCGGAGTCCCCCCTGATGCCACCGCTGGCCACGCGGCACCGCAGCGGGACAGCGCGGGAATCCGGCAGGCACCAGGGGCGCAGAGCAGGGAGCGGGGCTGCGGAGACCCCCCCGGGGGAGCGGGGATGGGACCAGCCGGGAGCAGGGGCCGCCGGGCTCGCTCTGCCCTCCAGCGGCACGGCTGCGCAGAGGTGCCCGGCGCGCCCGGGGCGCCCGGCGGCTCCTCCACGCGTGGCGGAGACGAACGGGGGGTCCCCAGCCGCCGCTCATTCCCGCGGGCTCCTCGTCTTGGCCGTCCCCGGCGCCACGTTGTCGTATGCGGCATCCCCGCGCCAGCGCCGCGCCGGCGCCGCCGAGACCACCGCGTAGTCGTCGCCCGCGCCCGGGCGCTCGGGGGCCGCGCGGAGGCGCCAGG
>JAVCKT010000246.1:0-27374 GCA_032273925.1 Rhynchotus rufescens | reverse complement strand
TGTGATGCTTGTACCTACACCCTAAAAAGCCCAGGTAGAACCAGCTGAAGGGTTTTCAGGTAAACGGTGGAGAAGGGGTGTCTCTCACAGCTGAGCTCACTGAGAGGCCCCTCGGGTGTCTCGGACATGCAGGCCGAGGGCGCTCCAGCGCTTGCCCCAGCGCTGCCGCCGCCGCGGCCTGGCACGTGGCGCAGGGCGATGGGGCTGAGCGGCCGGGCCCTCGCCCGAAGCACCGACACAGCCGCCTGCGGCGACAGCCTGTGCCATGCGGCTGGCAGCGCAGAGGGCCCTGGGAGCCTCTCGCCCAGCCTGGGGCTCGCAGCAGCTCTTGAGGCTCTGCACAACCCTCCATGGCGCCGCTCTCCTTGCCTGCCGTCAGGGCCCTGCCTCCCAAGGGTAGCGTTACTTTATCCCGCTTTGTAGCGGGGGACTTCTCTGTGCGTGACTACCCGTGCACTTTCCAAAGGCAGCGGAAGGATGTGCCTCGAGAGTGATGCAGCTCTTTCTCTCACTAAAACACCCAAGAACTTGAACCTGAATGGGAAGAGCACAATAAAGCTGGGGCTTAGCAAAGCGCGCCTTTGCCAGCACTCTGGGATTTGCGGTCCATAAGGTTGATTTTATTAAATGAACAAAGTGCAACTGTTGCTTCAGTGTCACAGCAAATATCTAGCGTACATATGGTATCAAAACCATAAATCCTACTTTTAATGAAATTTTGCTTTCTACTTAGAGGTAGCACCAACAAATAACCCTTTACGAGATTTTTGCAAGTAATAATAGTACACTGCAAGTATACCAACTTTGTGGAACTACCAAGTCCCTTGCAAAGCACATAGAAAATGCCCAGAAAAAAAAAAGCAATGAGGGGAGTAGGATGATAAGAAACTTTGTGATAGTCAAAACACTGAGGGATGATTTTTGTTTTGTTTGCTTTTCTAGGATTCTTGACTTCTCTATGCTGTGTGAGCCTGTAATGCCATTTCCCGTCTCTTCCTTCGCCATATTCCTGTCATCATGCCTTTTGCCTCCCTGCTTTTGCTTTCAGACCACCTATTTTCCTGCTCTTCTATTTAGTAAATCCCTTTCTAATTAAGTAAGCTCTCCCCATCCCACCCCTTGGAAGCATATTAACAGGGAAATGCTAGAGAATAACGTAAACTGTAAGGCAGAATCTACTTTATGTTCACAGGGTTTTTAGCTCAGAAAAATCACATTCCTGTATGAGCCTTAGACAGTATCACTAAACATGAGACTAATGATAGTGCTGCTTCTGCAAATATGTGTTAACTCTCGCTATTAGGATGTCCAAACCCACTCAACTGAATCCCATTACGAATGTTATCAATGTCTTTATAGGGGGAAAAAAAAAAAGGAAAGAGATACTGATTTGCACAATCTAAAAGGGAACAAAAATGCTGCAAATATTTCTTCTTGTCTGTATTTCAAAATGATCTTAGTTAGATGAAGTAAATCTTGTTTAAAAGTGTAAGCCGTGGAAGCTTTACCGGTTCAGTCCAGAGCAATTATTCTAGAGGCAAATAACAGGCAGTGAGTTGTTCAACCACAGTTAACGACTGAAACACAAACATGAATTTACAAGACAGTCAGTACTGTTTCCATCTCCTCTACACGAGAGCTGGCACAAGAAAAACTGCAGATGTGAGACAACCTAAATGCACATAGAACAGCACATGACTGGCACAGGGTCCAGCATTTTCCTTTCAGCAGGGATTGACACTTCCATCCCCTGAGCAGTGTGCAGGACAGGCACCTGCTTTCGGCTTAGGGAAATACTTACAGGCTTTCCCTGCAACCCAGACATTGCAGCTACACACTGATTTCCCACCTCTGAAAAATTACTCCGAGAGGAGTCCTGACTGCTTGGGGTCGCTCCTGCCTAGCCCACAGCTGGAACCTCGAGCTCCCCTTTGGTTTCCATATCTAGCTCCTCTTCCAGTAACTGCCGCACAAGACACAGAACACCTTGTCTGTACACATCTGAGGTAGCCTGAATACAAAAATGCCAACTCTTTCTCATTTAAAGCTATGGTTTTATAAATAAAATACTTAGAAAAACAGCTTTCAATGTTGCATTCCATTTATTTAAGATCCTATGGCTTTGTTTCTGTGCTATTTGATACAAGCAGCTTTCAAGTATGCTTCCTAACTATAATTTTATTGAACACCAGGTATTTTTGTATTATAAGTGGTTTGTATCTCATTCATTATTAGTGTGATTTACTTGCTGAAAGGAAATAATTCAAGATCTCCTTTTTAAAAATAGGCACATGCAACACTTAAACAAGTCCCTTCAGGCAGACCCTGGCAAAATGTAATCATAGAGACTGAAGTTGATCCCTCTGTGTGTAGTGAGAATGTAAAGCTTAGGCACCACTTCAGTCTCTAAAACAGGGTTTAAGAGGGAGTTAACCATATTTTTTTCAGGCATTCTTCATGCGGTAAAGTTTACTATCAGAGGCCCAAATAACTCAAGCAGAGGGCTGTGGGGCCACGCAGAGGGCAGGCGTAGGGAATGGGGCCTCGTCCCGGAGCGGCTGGGGAAGGTTGGCTGCCTGCGCACGAGGAGGCCCTGGCCGCCTCTGGGGGCAGCGGCGGCGGCGTGGGCTGCCCCACAGAGAGCTCGGCACGCGGCTCGGGCCGCAGCCGGCCTTCTCCATCAATGGGTCCACACAAAGCTTCTGCAAAGCACTCGTTTGCCCATGACAACCCACCAAGGAAGGGAAGCTAGGTGCCTCTCAAGCATATGTAAATCCAACATAAGTTCTCAACAAATTACATTTCTTCATTTTTAAGCTATGTGCTTGGTAGCACTTAAAATCCTCCTTCCTCCATTGTGGGGAAGGAGCTTTCCCCGGTGACCAAAATGCATCAGTGGTAGAAGCAGCTCCAATCAGCTGCACAAAATACCAGCAGGAACACACAGAAAGCAGCAAAACCCACAAACAACGGATCAAGCCATATCCTAACTCTGGATACAACCCGGCCACAGCTGGGCTCTTGGCCACCATTCACTAAATGACTTTCCTACTTTGACCTATGCCAGGACCCTCACGCTTTTCTTTGCGCAGAGTTGACTTAAGTCACCAACTTTGAATCCCCTAGCTTGTATTGGTTTGCATCCTAACCTTAGTATTATTCAGGCTTATTTTTTAGCGCATGTGTGCACATACACAGACACAGAAAAATAAGGAAATTTTTATCATTATACTATTTTGGTAGCATAATGGGAATAGACAGCAACTACTTTGTGTTACAAATTTGAATGTGAAATTTCAGAAAACCTCCTTGCATTAAAAATGAATTAACTGTGTGATTATTAATTGTGCATATTCCAATCCCTTTGTGCTGTACTGCATGTTTCTTGAATCTCATTTGAATCCTTTGGCTAAGTAATGTGTCAAGGGGGGTACTAGCCTGAATGCCTGAGTTATTTAAAAAGCAGGACAGCACTTCCAGATTAGAATACCAATGAGAGGGGTTAAAAAGGCTCTACTGTAGTTGGAGGGCAGCTCTCAGACTGAGTAGTACCTGAAAAGGACCTCTATGGACTAATTTTCAGAATCACATTGTAATGTGGGCTCATGTCAATCATCAGAACAGACAGCTTCATCCCATGATATAAACTAGTTATACATTCAAGAGCTGCCAGAGGATCTTCATTAAAAAGGGACTTAGCATTAAAAGAAGAAGGTTGTTTTATTATAATACTTCAAACACAGTTTTTTGTTTTATATGTTCTCAGAAATCTTTTTTGTTCTTCTTGACAATATCAAAAAAGTGCCACAGAAGAAGCAAAAACATTAAATATTCCAATTTTTAATAGGAATCAAGGTATCTTTCTGGTTTAAGGCATTAAAATCATATACATTTTTCTAAATATATTCATGTCTTTGAATAACAAAAAGAAGTCTCTAGATGTAATAGGAGGATGTTTTTAATCTTTTGTGAGAAGGGATTTGCAGAGCTGACTACTCAAGGTACAATATCTACTGGCAAAGTATATCAGTGAGAGCTTTATACATATAAATTTGTATAAAACCTTTGGGCTATCCACAAGCTTCCAGATACCAGTTAGATATTACAATCCATGTCATTAAAATTTAATATGATTGTGTTAAGAAGAAAACATTAACAATATCCATGTAAGTAAATCATTGACACAGTAATCTAGTATCCAAGAAACCTTAACAGGGGTTTATTAAAAAATAAATACATGAATATATCTATTTACCTGTATGAGTGTCATTTCAAAGAACTTGATTAAATATAATTTTACAAGTCATTCAACTCTTTAAAGTACCCAGCATATTTTGATCTAAAATTGCTGTTTCCTACCTACCTCATACCATGATAAATACCTTACAGGAATCTAATTGAAAAGAGTAGATGCCCCTTTATGGGGAAAAGTCCTTACAGTGGGGATTCTAACATGTTCTGTGCTGTGTCTTTTTAAACTATGATAATACAGTGTATTATTTTCTGGCCTGAGAGGAGATCTCAATTTCTAGCTCAGAGTGGGGTTTGGAGGTTTTTTTTTCCCCCTTAGCTTTTTGTTTATTTGTTTTTAAATCAGCTTTGCATTTACACAAAATAATTCTTGCATTCTAAGTCATTTCATGCATTCTTGGTAACATTGAGCAATTCATTGTACAGTGTGTTCCATTTTTTATCCCTACCTTCACAATTATTAGCTAATTAATTATTAACAACTTAATGAGCTCCTATTGCACTCATTACCTTAATATCTAGCACCTCTCAAACATTTAAAAATTCTACTTCTGAGCATCCTGTGAGGCAAGAACTATCATCCTCATTTTACAGACGGGCGGCCAAGGCACAAAGGTTCTCATTCCCCAACTCACATGTGATAACAATGGCAGCATTAAAAGTAATGGGATTGCTTTTAAAACAAAGTTATTCTACTCATCATAGGTAAGAAGATTAAAAAATCTGGCACAAAGAGATTTGAGTAAATTTAACAAGGTTGCAAAGGAACCGAAGTCTTAATTAAAACTGAGATGTTCTTGTCTCCAATTCCTCTGGACACACTACTAGACTTCCTATATTTATTTTTAATGTAAATCAGTTACAATGACTTATAACACTAACAGTACATGATATGATATGATAATACAATATATTACATTTTTTAGTTATTCTCTTCAGACATTTCTCTGGAAGCAGTATATTTAAAAACGAGTTTCAAGAGCTTAGAAAACCCACCCGGTGAGTGAGTGCTACCAAACTCGCACAAACCCAGGGATGTCTTAATTAAAGCCTTTCTGATGTTTAAAGATAAAACAGACATAATAATCCTCGCTCTTTTGGGTTCCTGAAAGAACCCGTCTGAAGCAAGCTCAGTCCAGCCTCGAATTACGCAGACACGCACGAAATCTCCTCCTCAGAAACCCTGGGCAGGACGAGGACGTGACGCGTCCTCTGAGGCGCTGGCGCCTCTGCCAGGCCCTGGCCTTGCAGCCGTTAACAGTTGGACCTTTGCTTCGGCCTTTATCGCTTCCCAACAGGTAAGGGTCACGCCAGGCTCCAGCCTAAGGGGCCCGCGGTTGGGGGACTTATTCAGCATAGTTTAAATCTCAGCCGCAGAGCTCCCTACAGGACTAGCAAAAACGAGAAATTAAGAGAAGGCGAACGCTTGCCTTGATGCTGGAGATTATATACTAAGAAATGTAATGTGGCAATAAGACCATAAAGACCCCCCTCACACACATGATGCTCAGTGAGGCTGTAATTAGAAATGCTGCCAACCATCTGCAGGGCATCCATAATTCTCACAGAGACATGGGATCACCTTTGTACCATGGAAGATCATGTCTCACGTTAAGAACATCCAGCACTGAACACGTCTTAGCACGCCCCTCCAGAGGTGCTTCAACAGGTTGACAGTATCAACCCGTTTTACAACGTTTGCCCCAACAGAAGATACTGCAAGATGCTGTGTGTCTCAGAAGAGGCAGGGTTACCACAGAGGAGCTCCTGCAGGGCTGCTCCAAGTTTGCTATTGCTTTGCTATTTGAACAGCTGCTGGGCACCCTGTAGTTTCACCTGGCTTGTAGGGATTTCCAGAGTGTATTCCAGAACACGCTGCTTATTTATCACAAATTGAATTTTTATTTTTGTTAAACCGTACAGATGTCCGTGCAAAGAGTTCCCATCAAATTATAAGCCTGATTACCCTTAGCACCTCATTTCAGAGATTGTAAGAGTATCATTAGCAGTGAATCCACAGTCCTGTAATTTCAAATCAAATCCCAGAAAAAAAAAAAAAGAAGATAAAGTCAGTTCATCATAATTTTGCAGGCTATAGTAATTGCTGAAAAATACTCCTGAATCCAGTGCCATATACTCTGCAGATTGCCTTCCTTTATCACCTCCTTTGTGCTTATACTCCCCTTGTCCATCTTTTCTCCCATTTTTTATATGCTGATTAGAGTATTTTGGCGGTTTCAGCAAATGTTTTAAAATCCATTAATAACTTTGCAGATAGCTTCCAAAGTGGAAGCTGTAGCTATCGTACAAGGTTAAACATTACTCATTTTATAATTAGAATTTGTTTTATAAAGTAAAGGAAACATCTACACAAGACGGAACTTCCAGAGCCACCAACCTGACCTCCCCGTGCCCCCGTGATACAGCCACCCTCCTTAAGGAAGGAGTTGGGTACCCAAAGTAACTCCCTTGTCCAGAGAACAAGTTTGGAGACAAAGGAACGGGACAGCATCCTTCATGCAGGTGAAAATTCTAGATAAATATTCAGAATGCCCTTCCAAAGCAACCAAAGATAGATATATATAAATAACAGTATGATTTCTCCATTACCAGTAAACTGCTTTGTAGAATACAGATTATTGCCAGAATTAATTTCATAAAGCATGAAATTAGCTTAAAGAAATAAAAATGACAGAATAACCTACAACCTGTTATATAACAAAAAATCTCCAAAATACTATATATTGTTATGGAATTAGCCTTAACATTTTAAGCCTGAATTAAGTCAGATTTTCATTAGCAAAACAAAACCCCAAATCGCTCATCTTTTGAGCAAACTCACAAAAGCCCTCAGAGAGATATATTTTCTAGACAGGAATAAACACTTTCAGTAGCTTGAAATATTTTAAGCAGCACATTTTGCCTACGAATAGCTTAAAGGGGCTTTGAATAACATTGGAGAATTAGTCATTTAAGTAAAGATGTTCTACAAGAAAGAGAGAAATGAAAATGTTTGGCAGTATTTCTGACGTTGTTTCACAGCGCACTATTTAGGGGCTATTGGGTTTCCCTATATATCCTCATTTATCAGTGCTTCAAGTGCAGTAGCGTTCCTGATAGCACACTTTACTACTTTGAGCCTATTGATGCGTTTTCCACCAAACCCTCTCCTGTGTCTTCTTTTGGAAAATCTTTAGAGAAAATGTGACAGAAAAAAAAAAAAAAAAAAAAATCAGTCTTACAGATCTTAGACTATTTTTTTCAAAGGCCTGTAGCCATCACCACACCAGAGAACCTCACACAGTATTTTTTTTAACTGCTTTAACACCAGGATTTGATGTCTAGTCTCTTCTTCACAGGCACAGCTCTTTAAAGGAGGCTTTCCTCTCTATCATTAATGTGTAAGTCAGTCACTGAGACCTTTTTAATAAGCAGTTGAAGAGCCACTGTCTTTAGCACCCGCAACTAACAAAAGGCTCATTAGTCAAATGAACAAAGAATACTCTGAATATCAATGCATTATTTTAGAGGAAAGCCTCCTCTAAGAGAATCTGAACGCAGCCCTTTTTAGTGGGCTTTCTGTGTCCAAATTTTAATGCTCTGGACCCTACTTATGAAAAATTGATGAGGAAAGAAAGCTGTTAAAAGAAGACATCTCTTGCATGTCATTTTAGCAATGGACCTCTACAGTCAAAAATAACTTAGAAAGTAGAGAATTTGCCTTTTCCTTTCTTTTGAAAACTTGCCCAACATAACTTTTTTGTGCTGTGTCAGTGATCTATTGCATAAATAATCTTGCATCAATTAATGGGGTTATTTAAATGACCTCTGAACAGCATAAGAGGACATCAAAATTATACAAAATGGAGAAAAAAGAAAAAAATATTTGCTATGTCTGGAAGAAATCACAAGCCAGCTATAGAAAGATTTGATGACACTAAATTTGCTTTCAGAGAGAAGAGCAAGTCAAATCTTTAATTATTTACTGAAAGGAGAAACATGCAAGCAGTGATTTCATAGAGACAGCACACAATGAGTTTTGTTTAAATATAGAAAACACCATTTATCCAGCTTTGTCAAGGAGCACTTTCAAAACACACCAGAAGTCCCATACAGAAAAAAGTACAGAAGCTCCTCACGTACAGTTTTGGTCCCACACACCATTTTGTTTCATGCCCCAAGATGTAGTGCTCAAACACAGATACCCAATGACAACATACTATTTTTTTTTTTTTTTTTGCAATAACACCATTAAAAAAGCATAGCAAGCTCCATCTATTTATGGCCAGATACGTTACAATAATTGCTCTTAGACAACCTTGCCACAAATCACAGGCACTGGTACCTGAAACACCTGTCTATTAAAATGCTGTAGGACGTAACCAGTAGGACTCTGTTAAAACTTAGCACTCTTCTCCAGCCACTGCTCTGTCTCAACACCCCCTCTGTGAGTAACTTCCTGCTGAAAGCGAAGACAAAAAGCTACAGAAAGACATAAATGTAAGGTTGGATAATAATTATAATTAAAAAGTTAAGGCACTCTGGGGAACAAGTATGTAATAAAGATGTATCCAGATGTGTTGTTAAGCACTAAAATTCCAACAAATTGCTTTTAACCCCCACAAAGTGTACCATTAGCTCAGATAGAAGAGTTTTGTAATAATACGGTAACACGGATTGGTAAAGATTAGCAGCAATTCACACAGGTATAAACCAAATCAAATGGAATTCGTTATCTTATCAAGCTATTAGGACAAATCCCTAACAAGATACAGAGAAATGAGCATGAAGATCCAACATGTTTCTAGAAATGAATGCCAAGAATGGGAAATTATACAGCTCCATTTGTTAAAGAAAGTGTGGACTAGAGAACTTTCAGGCAAAACACACCGGAATTAAGCAGTGCTTCTGACACAGAATTGCAGAAAAGGCTGCCCTACAAAGGTCAGAAAATATAGCACTAAAGGTGGCTAGAGAATGGACTTGGATATCTGATACAAAGGTTACTAGTGGGGATGCAGGGAGCTGATAAGTGAACGATGCCGTGAGCATCAAAATTTGTTCTGTGTGGGTTTTTTTTTTTTTTTTTTTTTTTTTTTTTTTTTTTTTTTTTGGGTGTTTTTTGTTTTTTTTTTTTTTTTTTTTTTTTTTTTTTTTTTTATTTTTTTGGGTCCTTTTTGTATTGATGACCTGGCAGAAAGGTGAGACAGTTTTTGCTGACATAAAAATGGAGTTGGGGAATCAGTCAATACAAAAGTGAAGAGCAACACAGGTCAGAAAGTCTTAGGACAAACTAGAAGTCTGAATGGATAAAAGTTAGCTCCAAAACCCATCATAAAGTAATGAGGCAAAAGGAGAAAACATCAGAACAAAATTAATCTCCTCTGCACAGTATGCAAAAAGATTACCAAACCAGATGCACTAGAGGTTATAGCAGAGAGGCCTTGCTACTCACACGGTAGTGATTCCATGGGGAAAAGGCAAAACAAATTTGGAAGAGGGTGAGATGCAGAAGCGCCAGCACCTCAGGACAGCGAGAATAGTTGGGAGCTGCTAAACATACTCCAGGGGCAGACAACTTTCCAAGGTAATTCTGGGATGCAGAAACCTTGCTTATTTATAGCGGTAAGGGAAATTTTGTGGCTGTCGGAAAGTGAAGGCGATTAAGCGGGAACACTATTAAGGTACACACAATCCTGAAGGGAACAGAAAGGAGAGATGCTGCAGGCTATCTGAGCTGGTGTTAAATAGAAGTACAAGGGGTTATGAACTGAAGCTGGGGGGAGAATTGGACACTAGAAGAATTTAGGTAGAGTTTTCTTGCACTGCTGCCCTTCGTGGAAAAACCTACCAAGGC
The DNA here is from genome assembly GCA_032273925.1 of Rhynchotus rufescens. Classification (NCBI taxonomy): domain Eukaryota; kingdom Metazoa; phylum Chordata; class Aves; order Tinamiformes; family Tinamidae; genus Rhynchotus; species Rhynchotus rufescens. The sequence continues at coordinate 17,266 of JAVCKT010000246.1, read as the reverse complement.
CAGGCACTGTAATAAGCAGTATACAAAAGGAAATGTTGAACAAATAGGAAATAAAGTATATTGTGGGGTAACTGTCCATTTAAAGTACTGCAGCAGCTATCTAAAGGGTTTTTGCCCTCAATCTATTGGAAACTTTCCCAACTTTCCAAAAGTTTTAAGGCATTTAATTCCCCTCAGGACACTGCCCCCAACATTCACACACACACACACACACACACACACACACACAGACACGTATTTTAAAAGCTGCTCAGATGCTTCAACTCCTCGCACTCACTTCACAAACACAAAGGCAGATACCAACACCACCAAGCTCCATGCAATGCAAGCTATAGCATAAAATAGATTTAATGCTAATTTAATTGCTCGTGGTAGGTATGCAAATAGAGACTGCTAGAGACTGGGATCTTTTTCATGGTTAGAAGACGTACAGCTCAAAGGATGATGGGGAAAAAAACCAAAAATCTCCTATGTTCATATTGCTTGGGACATCCCAGTCCCAAGAACTCAGACATCCCAGTTCGTTCCCAGGAATGTTTGTGGCATTTCCGTGTCTGCTCCAGTAGCCTCCTCTCGGCCCTTGTGACCAGCAACTTGTGGAGGCGGCGAGCTTGCTCTGCTCGCGCCCAGCGCTCTGGAAATAAGGACCGGTGGGTACTGGCGCAGGGCAGGCTCACAGGCAAGGGAGCAGCTTGGCCGCAGCCCATGGAAAGTGGGATTATCCACCACCTCCGGAGCCCCCTTCCCAAAGGAAAGCAGCTAGAAGGGGCTGCGGTGCCCACATTAAGATACAGAGCCACTCAAATACAAACGTAAGTTTTGCTGCCTGCTCCAGTCACAGGTGAAAATCACTTCTGCTTGAAACCGTGGGGCAGCAGCAGCTCGCCTGGGCCCCTGGGCCTCAACAGTCTGTACGCTCCAACCTAGCACGAGAAGCCGCCATTTCAGCCGTCGGACACGTTTGCCTTGCCTCTGGAAACAAAACTGCTTGTAACAATGGTAAGGGAGCTCTCTCAGAGACTTTCTATTTTAAATGTAATGAGCAAAGACCACCACTCCTTCCATAACTCTGAGTCCTTAACTCCCTTCCCTGGGAAGACATCTGCTGCTTAACGAACCTTTGCACACTCAATTTCATATTATTAACAATAACCTGCTTATGTCCAAAAGCCTTTGAAAAAAGATACATTCCTTAGAAACGGGAGTAAGATCTCAGACTCATTTTGCATAGGCCACAGCATGGATCTTCTTAACGGCTCCTTTAGTTCACTATAGGCAGATTCAGACCCATTCGCAAGGGCTTCAGACCTCATTATCATTTATCTAAGCTGTCCATTACCATCGAATTCACCTTCCCTGTACCAACCAGGGCTCAGAATTAAGAAGGTTTAGTTACAAAAATGCCAAGAGCAGAAAGTTGACATATGCTATGCATATTGTAATGAATGACCTACTTTAAAACATGCATATATTTTTATGTTATTTCCTACCCCCTTTCTCTGGTTATTTTTCACAGAAAGTTTGGAGTCCTAAATTAAGGTAGGAGGAGGCCAAAGGCATGGAGGATGTTTGCAGGGAAGTTGTAGACTGGTGGCTGGTGTTTCTGTAACACAGAGAGCGCAGAAGAGAGCGCCCTGTGGGACGTGTCACATTGAAGCAGGCTCAGCTCAACAGATCTAACTGCGAATTCAGGAGGAAAAAAAATTGCTTTTGCAAGATCACTAGCAGTATCATAGTACTGTAGTTCTAAAACATTTGTATGTGCAAGAGTTACAGTCTATTTGCGCAAAAACACAAAAGCAAACTGGCATTTCAAGTTCTGGTATTTAACAAAAATTACTCATCCTAGCACCTTATGTCACATTTGGGGGTAGGCTTTGCTGTCTCTTCAAGGCCTATCTTCCAACACACAAACTGGGTGTTGGGGGGAGGCTCTGAGATTTATTAAGGTTAGATTTTCAGTCAACTATTATGCAATTATTAATTTTAGAAACAATGTGGCAGAGAATTTGGCATTCAGTTTGGCTGCTACTGCCAGGAGGAACTTAAAAAAGTAGTTGCATTTCAAAATTTTACTTACAAATTTATTTCACAGTTTACCTTTAATTGGAAGTGGTTTTCTCCACATAAACTCTTACATGGTTAGGCTGAGCAAACTAGGTGCTACTTCCTTTCAAGTTAAATCCTTTAGATTACTTTAACATAATTCTTTGTGGTTTAATTTATCATATGTTCTGGCACCATTTATCACTAAATGCAGAATGATGAAGAAATGGCTCTATTAAAATGGAATAACTAGTGAATTAAAAAGCTGTTAAATGAGTTGGAGTGCAGACTCCTGTTAACAATATGTGAGGAAGGGTGTTTGGCTGAAATAAATTACTTTCCCAGTAATAATTTGAGAAGTGCACCTTTGGAGAAACATGTTCAAAAATTCACATCTTGATTTCCTGACTAAAATCACATTCTCCACTAATAATATTTTTAAATTAGCTTCACAGCTAAGGTGAGGAAAATTTAGTCTCAAATACATTGGTTGAAAGGCAAAATATTCTTTATTTAATAATTATGAAGGGCAGTTTTTAAAATATACCTGCAAAAGACAGTATTGCAGTTAGGCACTGGAATTCTACATAGAGTCCAGTTTAAGATATACTAAGATACATTTCACATGGTCATCTTTAACTTTTGAAAATTTTTTGAAAAGACCTTTTATTGTCTTTCAACGTAGCCTGCCATATCAACTTGTAAATAATAAATGGTTCTCCCTCATAACAGTCTGCACAGCAACACCCTGTAAATAGTAAATAGCTGATTACCTAACAAGTCAAGATATATCTTCACTTTGTTGCTTGCAACAGAACCTGAATGTAAGAGAAACTATAGAATAGATATTCAATAAGTTCATATTAACTGACATTTTTAATTAAAAAGGTCATTCTGTTGAAACATGGCAACGTATAGCATTTGCTATTTACATTATATTATTAAAAGCCTAATTCCAAACAACCAGTTTCTTCTTTCACTATATTCTTATTCTTGTGTTTAATCCTTTAACACAATCCACATATTTCTTGTGGTTAACAATGGCATTTATTCAACTCTTATTAGGAAATTATTTAGCTCAATCAAAGGAAACTTCCATTCATCACTCAGGGCCCTCTCCTGCACTGATTGATTTCACTGGGAGCAAAAATAATTTCTGAGAACCCACGTGCATCATTCTGACCCTTTGGAATGACCTCCTAAGGGACATCTAACAGTCACAGGGGGTGGCATCTTTATGGCTTTAATAGCAGTTTTTATTTTCTTTTTACAACTTATTATACAAAAGATGGAGAAGATGCCTTCTGTAGACGTGGTTTATTTCCAGGCCGTGCTGTGGCACCAAGTACAGAGATAGCTGTAGCCGATAGCTCAGTGTCCACACGCTGCTGAGAGTTCATGCACGTTAGCAAAGCAGGGACGTGGCACGAGCGGGCGCCCACAGGCACTTTAGAAGAACCAACCCCCCTTCTGCCCAATCCAGAATCCAACTACACGTATCCACCAAAGTGGACCTCTTCTTTAGTACCAGACGGTCTCTTCCTACAAAATGGCAGAGTACGTTACCTTATCAGAACAGCACTGACTAGAATTCTGTCACAGCAAGAACCCCTCGAAATCACTGCATGAGAAGCTGAGCAGGCAGCATTTTATGCTCTCTACAATATATGAGAAATTCCTTATTTTCCCTTTAAGGTACAGGTGATAAATTTTAAGTTTACCCCAAACCATGATGCACTTCATCTACCACAACTATTTGGGTTACCAATGACACAAAGATTCTTATTTGTTATGAGGTCTGATCAGCAGGAGAAAAAGAAAGGAAAAAAAAAGCATTTTAGTCATGGGCTGGGTGCCTGTCACGCCCGCTGTGAAATCCAGGGCAGAGCTCTATACATTAACCTCTTGCACTCGCCTTCCGCAGTCATCTGCATATATACCATCCTGCCGCTTTCTGCATGTGCAAGAACGGAAGGAGTAAGAATAGCACAGTGACCCACTTTCATGCTTGCTCCTCCAGCTTTCATCTCATGTACCACGTGTTTGATTTCCACACTAAGCAAAGGGCCCGCCATTTCCCTGAGCGGTCCCCACATGCCCCTGGCCGGCCGCTGCGCCACCCCAGGGCTGCCATTTCCCCATGTGCCCCTGGCCGGCCGCTGCGTCACCCCAGGGCTGCCATTTCCCCACATGGCCGTCGCCAGGCACTGCGCCGCTCGGGGCCTGCGCAGCCGCCTGCCTGCCCGGCCACGCGCCAGGCCCTCGCTCGGCTGCGGGCAGTGCAGAGTGCAGGGCAAAATACAGAGACCAGCTCGCTCCGAGGAGAAACTAAGCAGCGTTCTTGTTTGTTTTTTCAGAAAATGATTACGGTGGTTTGCTCCTCATTCCCAGTTGAGGACTGGATGCTGCTTCTGTAAAGCTGGAATTTAAGAATGAAAAATACATCCCATATAGTATTTTCTAGCACCTTATTGTGGATAAATTGGAGCGCCCGTTTAATATCAGGTAGATTCTTTTTCAATCAACTGTGGTTAATTTAACTAAATTTCTTTTGCGCCTAAGTATCTTCTAAATCTAGTAAGCAGTTACTGAATAATATATCAAACATACTATAAAATATATCTGATCAATGTGACTTCTCAGATATTTTAGCACATTTCTAACTCAGCATATAAATTTGACTTTTTTTTTTTTATTATGTCAAACATCCAAACTTTGAAAGGTGTCTTCCAGTATAAAAAGAAATACAGCAAATCTCAATATTTTCCTGCCAAAATCATATGCTCCAATTCAAACAAACTTTTCTTTAATGGTGCTCTTTGTATAGTGGCCACACACCAAAGTATATGGATATCAAAATGGTGCTTTAAATATACATTTCTCGAAAAAATAGCCCATCTGTCTGCCTGCCACACCAGCAACTAGAGAACCTGCAGGCTGACTATTATCAAATTTATTTTAGAGATAGAGTACTTAAAGAAATACAGTTTCCTTCTGATTTGCTGAAACAAATGGGCAGGTAGAGAAGAAGCATCGCCCTAGAGCACGGGTAGGAACAGAGCAAGATGAGCCGAGATGTCCACATGCTCCACAGGCTCCAGCACCTGGATTCACGGCCATGGCCCCTTGGCTGTAGTGCTCAAACAAACGCGCCGTAAGCTCCATGCCTTCATTTAAAAGGCCATCCGATCTGTGCTGTTTAGCTCTGGATCCTACTTCATTTAAAACTGGGTGTAAGGCAAGAATTTTAAAAATACAAATGACCACCATTCATCAATTCTAAACTAGCACAAATCCTTAGACTGAAAATAAAAAGAGAATATACTCAAGTGACTTCGCAATGAAATGAGAATAAACACTTGCCTGTATTTTATTCTCTGCAGAGTTTTTAGTGAATTTTTTTCTGTAGATGTTTAATGTTTGACCAAAAAAAAAAAAATAGAGACAAATTTCAAAGCATGAAACCCCGAATGGACAGGGAACTCCTAAGATGGTAACAACAGCTTTCAATGAGCATGGCTTTCTAGTAGTTAATATTCCATCCATTTAATATCTCTAATTATTTTCCCACTGCAGCTTTGATGGGTAGTTATAGCCTGGAATAAAAACCGTGTGGTAAGGACAACTGCACAGCAAGGTTAAGTGCCTTCTTGTCTTCAGTACCAATAATTACCTTTAAACAAAACAAAAAAAAAGAAAAAAAAAAGCTGTTTTCAGGTTTGACAGTTAATTTACTAATGAGTATGTGGACCCAATTTATAATAAAGTAATATTGACCAAAAATAAGCTGGCATTGGTACTCATCTGAATTATTTTATTGTTCAAGTCTCCTATTAAATAAATTGGAAAGGATTAATTTTGCAAGATGGGATTGTCAGAAGCTGCTGCATAAACTAGATGCATGTCAGCACTAAATTTAATTATTGATCACAATACAATAGTGCTGAGTATTCCAATCCCAAACAGCTTCCAGTAACTATCAGCAGATTCCAAATATAGAAACTGAAGGGGAAAAAGAATTTGATTGCAGATGACTACATGTTAAAATAAATAAATAATTCATTAGCATCAAATAAAAATTTAAAGTACAATTCAGATCACTCACTCGAACACATAAGTAGTAATCAGAAAATGAAAGAGCCTCCTTTCAAGTGACAAACTCTAATGAAGTAGTGCAGTGCTCTTCTCATTGGGAATTCCTGTGATTTCCCCCCCCGCGCTATTTTTTTCTTTAACAGAAATATTTGGAAATGGAGATCTGTTCAAGCATCCTCCTCTCGCTGCCTCTCTTCTTGCAGGAAAACAAATGGAAACACTTCAGAAGGAGCAATGGCATGCTAGGATATTGTACTGAAAGACACCCGTCAAAGAAAAGAGATGAAGATGTATTCTTGGAGCAAAAACCATTTTCCAGCTCTATTTATGTTCTCTAGCTGAAGAAAGCAGTTTAACAAGACCATCAAGAGGCTTTCTAGAAGTAATCAATAGGGGATAATTTTTCTTTTCATTTGTAAAAGTTCAGAATGCACATGAGAAATGCTTAGCTATATGAACGTTTCTTTCTAGTTGTTAAAATCACTTAGCACAAGGAGAAGGGCTACAGGCAAATGAACCTCTATTGGGTGGGTTTGGGAAGGGCTCGAGCTCCAGAGCAACCCACGTAAAGGCCACGATCGGCGCTCCCTGGGGTATCACAGTGGAGAGAAGGCAAGAATGTCCATTTTTAAACTCAGATAATAACACAGTATTGGTGTGGTCACTGAAAAGCAATTTTACCACTTTTATTCTATGGACTTTCTGTCTAAATTCATACACTTTATTAATTTTCAGATAAATAATGTTAATGAAGCCATCAGTTTCCTAATGAAAGTTTAACATGCATCCTGTCAGAATTTCAACCTCTTCTAACCTTTTAAACAATTTTTTCATAATATATCTTTGCTTAGTTACAGTGAAATTCATTTTCCAAGCTAACATCAAGCTTTGCACAGACTTATTCCAATAGCATTTTAACATTAACAACATAAACAGAAATGACTCCAATTCCAAGTTCATCCCCAAAATATAAAAGCCTTTCCAAGATTTTAAGTTTCTGTTTAAAGTAGCTACAATGTTTTAACTTTTCTTTACTAAAGTCCAAATCAATGTTAACTCATAAATCTGGGCTTCATCCAACACCTACTGAAGTCAACAGAACTGCCCGCTCGACTTAACCATGTGTTGGATCACGTCCTTTGCGACAATTATTACGCACGTGCCAAATGTTAATCCCCAGACCAGAAGTGTTTTAAATGGAGCATTACAAGTTTTTTATTAAACTTTTGCTATAATCCAGAAAGCCAAACAGAGCTTGCCACCAAGGGGGCTCCCGGGGAGCGCTGAACCCCTCTGGGCAGCCTGTGCCCACCAGGCTCCTCTCTGCATCACCTGCTCTCACAACCTACGCTAGGTTAGGAGGACGCCGCTAATTCACAGAAATGAATTCCTTCAAAAACACCCTCAAGTTATTATCAACTTCCTTAATATATGCCCTAAAGCCAATTTGAAGCTTAAAAGCAACATTGTACAGGCTTTTACACTAGAAGCCACTTTAATCTGGGGAAAGACACGGGTTCTGAGCCCTTTGCACGTGATCCTGGAGCTTGGCTGCACGCAGCTGACAGCCGTTCAATGGCGGGATTGACTAATAACGGGAGCAATTCCCAGCCATTCAATTCCCTACTCCAGCTGCAGCCAGCCCTGGATGTGCTGGCATTTAAACTGATGTCAGCAGTTTCTTCTTCTTTTTTTTTTTTTCCCTTTTCTTTTTTTCTTTTTTTTTTAAACTGGAAATTGAGTTACAGATGGTGAAGGCTAGAGAGTTGAAAGAATCTTTTATATATGTCTGTGGGTTTGGGAAAAATCTTTTGAGTTATAAATTAAATGACTTTCCAATAGAGAAGGTATACTTTTAAATTGTCTCCTCTAGATAGCATGGCTTCTCAGCTGGTTTTGTATTCAGTTCAGACGGATTAAAATGTCCCTCCTGTCATCTCACCCCTACCATTCCTAGAAAGACCTAAGCACTTACTTAATTTTAAGCATTTTGCTATATGGAGTGGTAAAAAAACAGGACTACTACTGTATGCTTAAAGATGGTGTGTGAATCTTTGCTAGGTCAAAACCCAAGTCTTTGGAAGCCTGTAACTCTCGTCCTAGATTCAGTAGCATTTTCCAAAGACTGTAAAACATTTTTTAGAGGGGCAGTTTTCACCTCAACTCGGCTCACTTAGCACCTATGCAAAGGAAATCTGTTTATATCCGGAGAGGTTCACAGCACACAAAATAATTATTCACTGACGAGACTAATTTAAACCTCACAGATGAAGGGGAGAAACAAAGGCAGATGTTTTCAGCATGAAGTATATGGAAAAAAACAGTCCACAATCAATACTCTTCTTACTATTATTTCAATAACCTCACGGTCCAACAAATGTCAAGGAATTAATACGATAGGGCCAGCCTCTGATAGCCCAGCCTGGATAATCTCCGTGGCCGCTGGCCGCCAGCTCCCTATTCCTCTGCCTGCCTCCCGGGAGCGAGCGGAGCCCTGGCAGGGAGGGAGTCGCGCTGTGACACGCAGCCTGGCCCCAAGGCCCCGTCCTGCCTGCTTCCCGCCAGCCCCGGGAAGCTCCCGGGAGCCGGGAGCCGGCAGGCCAGGCAGCTTGGCCGGACAGGGTGCGAGCTGGCACTCACTGCCTCCCGCTGGGATACGAGCAGCGGGGTAGATGGGTGTTCCTGGGGTACAGTGAAAACAGGCTGACTTCTGTCCTCCGCAAGCCCGGCTGCCAGGGCTGAGAAACCAAGGAGCCTTGGGCCGAGGAGGTAGAGCCAAGCTCTTAGGCCTCTCCATTCATGTGATAGAAAAAAGTCTGAATTATAAGTCAAGCATTAAACATGTAATAATGACTGGAAAATACCCTAGCATGGAGATGAGCCACTCCTCAAGAAAGGAGATGTGATAATTCACCTTAGCACCTGCTGAGGTTCTCCCTGCCAGGCGCCCGCAGGAAGGAGACCCAAAGCTTCCCCCACCAAGGGCACCCACAACCAGGCGCACTGCCCATCAACAGCACGTCCTGTAAATCAGATCGTAACATTCCTGAACACTATTCAGCGACCTGAGAATGCCAAAGGTAAATGCTGAATTCACACTCACACATCCAAATTTACAAATGTCTTCATTTGTAAAAACTGGAAAATAAGAGTGTGGATAGACCAGCTACAAACACAGCAGGCACTTCATGCAGTGAAATATAGATCTGTTCAAAATCCTATTTTCCACAGAATATCAATTTAATTTTAACTGAGATTCATGAACTATTTTCAACTGGGGAATCATTAGCTAGACTGAAGCTGCCTTTTCCCTTCAAGGCATCAAGAAACACCTGTTAGTAACATGTTTGAGAGAGAGAACCATTACTGCTTGTAAAATCCTGTAAACATTTGAGTCAGTTCCACCACGAAAAACAAGAACTTCAAATATTTTCTCATAGAATTAACTGCTCAAAATTTCAGCCCATACATCTCAGAGCTGAAAGCCACCGCTGACTTTTGCCGTTGCTCCTCTCAAAACAAAGCACCTTCAAGGGCGAAGCAATGAAAGGGCCACGTTCACCTTTACCAGAATCAAGGGCGCCAAATGAATGGCTTGGCAGGGGCTCCAGGACTGGTGAAACTGGCCTTGCCAAGTTTTTTATTCTCTAGGCCTCTTTATTTTTCTCTTCAAATATGAGCAAACTAAAAAATCCTACATGGAGGAAAATGATGAAATCCACCCAGAGAGAGTCATGGAGAGCAGCTTAGAGTTAAATAATGGAAGAGCTTTGTGGTTACCATTCACACAGCTCGCCGAGCCGGGGCTATCAGGCAATGAAGTAGAATAATGAAGCTACTCCTTCAGATAAGAGATCGGCTTTATAAATATGATCTTTTGTACAGCAGCTGTAGGAGAACTGCACACTTGAAAATAAGCTTGTCATATCTCTGAGAGTAGGTGAAGTGGTTCAGGTTTGTGTATGCTTATGAGTTTCTGGGAACATTAGTAATTTTATAGAAATAAAAACAGAACAATGAATTTCTTTAGGAGAAAAAGCTTCCCAGTATACACAAGTCAGTGGCTGAATACATACATACATATATGGCCAGCAGCCAACAATATGCACGCACCTTGGAGCACAGGGCTCACAGCCTTCATTTCCAAAAAGCACAGGGCATCTTCCTGCTTACACGGTAGAAACCTTCCTTCGCTATCGGCAGTGGAGGGTTATATCCTCTTTCCACCCTAGCTACTAGGCTAAGAGGGCAATACCTAATGAAATACATAAATAGACCTGACATCTTGTCCACGAGGGAACACAGGGCAGCAGCAAGCCCGAAACTTCGCATTATGCTCTCAAACACGTTATGTATATGCAGCATGCAGGCTTTTGCCAACCAGTACAACCCAACTAGTACTTGCACCCACACTGAGCAATATGTTTTTGTTTCCAGTTGCTCCTTACAAATAAATTCTTAACAGTGAGGAACTCATATATAGCTATTTAAAAGTTTATCATTTGAAAGCTACTGCCCATTTTTTTTTTCCCCTTGCTTAGGAGCCCATGTGAAGTGCTTTCTATTTTGTGTGAGTTCTTTTTGTTTTCTTAAGAGCGTAACTCTATGTTTTTCCAATTTCCTGCATATACTACTTTGCATTTCTTGTAAGACTACTCCAGTTATTTTTCTGTTATCAGGCACAAAAACATAAATTAATGAAACAAACTTCTACATTACTATGATAAGCTGTGTCTTCTGTCCTTTCTATGCACCACCAGTGGATAAAGCTAATCACAGTGATTTGAAGGGTCACAGTTTTAACATTCAGTTTCAGGATAAGAAGGTTCTTCCTCAGACATCACCTGTGAAAGGGCCGTTGGTGCCGCTGGTGGCAGTAGCAGAGCTGCAAAGCACCATCTGCAGACACAGCGGCACAGAGACTAGCAGGAACCACAACTAGACTAGCTCTTGGCTCAATAAAATAATTTAAAAAGCACCTAGGGATATGATAAATGTTTTTGCAGGATGAAAAGGAAGAATATTATGTATCAAGCACAAAGATTACAATTCAGAGGAGGAAAAACAAGCAATAAAAGCCACCTCAGTTAGAAATACACACAAAGTCATTGGATAGGAACACGAGATTTGATCCAGTAGATGGACATGAGATGGGTTTAGACAGACACACATTATGTGTTTGCCTCTATCACTGACTTGCTGACTGATTTCAGAAAAAGCAGCTCAGCTTTACGGGTGCCCCTTCCTTCCCTTGCTCACCTCACCCATCTGGGTGATCAACTCTCCCTGCCAGAGAGGGCCTGGTCCGGAGCGCTTGTGCAGAGCCCAGCACAGGGAGATTTCAGTGGCTTCTTAGAGTCTCTGAAGCAGAACTGCAATATGAGGATACGAACTAATAATACTGTGAATTATTACATATGCTGTACTCGCTATAATCTTTATATTATTTCTGTTTGAGCCCTGAAATGTTTTGTGACCAAGTACATTTTTGCACCTACTGCCCTAAGTAGCATGCAGTCCACTGCATAAACAAACTTTAATTTCTATCACAAATCAAATAAGGACCATTTCAGAGGTACTCAGCTCCTGCTGACTCTCAGTGAAGGCCACATGCATCTCTTGAGCATCTAAAAATGTTCTGCATCTAGTTTGGAAGAAAGACCCGGAAGTCAGGTCTGAAGAAAACAAATTTAAAAGCACCTCTATAAAACTGCAGCCTTTTCTGTTATTTCAGTGTTTTATCACCCTCTCCAATATTTCCATCATGTACTTCATAACATTTTAAATTGATACAAAGCAAATAATAATAATAATAATAAAACACTAAGAAGTAGCTACAGCCACTGAATAATTATGAGATCAATACACCATTCAAGCGACCTTGCAGCAGGGAACTCTACTTACAGACAGCAAGTGCAGTGCCAGGAAAACAAAATCAAATAAAACCAAACAAAAAGAAGCTGATGTGCCAAACCCTGAGTGAATCCTGGGTATGTGTCCTCCCCTCCTGGACTGAGCTAGTGTTAAATAGCAGTGAATGAAGGAGGGGACAAATTTGTGCATGAGATGTGCTCCACAGCAACTACCTTCTTCTTTCTACCTGAAATTCTCCTGGAAATTTTTGGATTCATCAGATGGCCACCCCTTTCCCTCTTCTCCTTCACTCCTTACCACTACTGTCTCTTTTCTCTTTCCCTATAGTCTGATTTTTTTTCTCCTCTTCTTCCCTTACTAAACATTTTTGCACTTTCTTTTTTCATTTCACTTTGATGGACATGCTTTCTTTTTCCCCCCCGGTCCACATAGGACACTTAAATCATTGCCTTTTTTCCCCACCCTTGCCTGCTTGCTTATGCTCCCTTTCAAGGTGAGCTCAAGCTGCTGCACAGCTGATGCACAGCTGTTTGGTGAAGCTGCACCTCTCTCTCTCCCTACGCAAAGAAGTCTCTCACAGCACTAAGGGGGAAGAAAGGGTGCAAGAAAAAAAAAATGAGTGGAAACACAAGATCAGCTACAAAGAGCACAACCAGCATGCAGAGCCTGGGGAAGAGGGTATCTCACAAGCATCCTCTGACTCACATTTATGTCAGAGAACAAGGAAGAGCAGTTGAAAGAAAAGGAGATGCCAATAAAAGATCTGCAAGGATTACAGAAATGAGAAATTCAACAAGAAACAGAAAATACCATGATTAAAACCAGAAGAAACACAGAAGCATTAGCAAGCACCTGAGCAGCCAGGAACAGAAAGCAGGGTAACTAAAACTAATAAAGACTTGAATAAAACTGCTAAGAAATGCAAATACTATTTTCCCACCTTTAGCTCCCCGATATAGTTTCCAGTTTCAGTAAACGGCACTGGAGAAGAACTGAAGGAGCACAATAAGGGAGCTGGAAAGAGGCGTGGAAGGGAGCCGGGAAAGGGGCCCTCGGTGCTCACAGCTCACAGACACTTTGCTGCTGGTCACGGCACGGCCACGGCTGGGGCACAGGTGGCCTGGGAAGAAGAGGCTGCAAATGAGGCTGAAAGGACCTTGCTGTTTAATCTGGACAAACGTTGCTGGGAATATTCACTGACAATAGCTGGAAAAAAACGTCCAATTATCACATCTTCTGTTGACAGCAATACTTGACGGAAACAACTGGAAAAAGAAGTTTGTGTTGGAATCCAGCAGCTTTTCCTAACACTGAGACTTGACACGTGAATGTGTTGTAAAGGTTAACTACATTTTACTTAATACTTGGTGCTACACTTGAAAGAAAAGAGAAAGCAACAGTTTGTCTCTCCACATACCTGTGCAAAAGGTAACATCAAACCAGAACGTGAGTCATCCCCAAAGCACAACATGCTACAATAAAAAGAAGTTGGTTGGTAGAAAGCTATTTTCATACTCTGATAAAAAATTGCAGATTTTTTTTCCATCTCAGACTGTTTCCAATTCCCAAATCTGAATAATATAGAAAAGTTTTTCTTTCACAAACAGTAATAAATCAGATTTAGTGGTTAGAATTCGAAGTTGATTGCTTTATTAATGTGAAATATCTAGCTTGTACTTTTGCCCTCTTGCTGTAACTCGTCTGCAATTCTAAACAGTATATCATTTTTAACCAAAACTGTACCTTTTCTTTACAAAGGATGACATATTTCTCTCTTCAAAAGGATATATGAGAAATTTATTTAAAATCAGTTCTTTGTCATTATGTTTTTGTTTGTTCCCAGCCAAACATAAGCTCCTGATGGAAACATTCCTTTAAAGTTTCCCCCCAAATTCTAAACAAAACACTCTCGTCAGGACCACACTCTCTCGGGCTGCTCCTTCATGTCGCGGGCAAGGGAGCCTGGAAGGACCCACACAGCCGCTTCCCACAGAGCTCCGAGGAAGGGAGTCCCGGCACAAAGACCCTCCTGCTCATCCCGCTAAGGGGCAGGTTCCCTGCCTTTCGAGGGACAACTCGCTGCACCTAGGCACCCAGAAAACACCTCCCTCCCTTATATTCCCCCAAAAGACCCCTTTGCTCCCAAAGGCGGCCGTGATGCAATCCTGCCGTTGCCTTAATGGCCATGTCTCCCTCGCCCAGAGCAGCAGCTCGGCATATTTCAACTCTACCTGACATAGTTTTAACAAATTCATAATCCATCATTCATTTTATGCTGTGGAGACTCTGTATTCTCTAGCCTATCTTTTATATTCTGTTCCCCCATCCTTATTGCATTCCGTTCTTCCAGTTTATCCTTTCCTATTTACTATATGTGCGAAACACTCAAACAAGGGAAAAATAAAGAGCCTTTAAGCACTGATTTCTATTCTTTACATAAGGTTCTGAAAGGTTCCACATGACAATGCTGGCAGATGTTGATGCATGCAACGTTTCAGCTAAGCCGGTGATTGACAGCTACACCATTATTTCTACAATCCGGACTGACTGTTACACACAGTAAATGCTAATCCTTCCCCATTCAGTTGTTTTTCCACATTATGCAATTTCTTTCCCTCCAGTGCAGGGAGGACGTGTTTGGTGCGCTCGGCAGCCTGTGCTGCGGCGCCGGCGGGCACCGGCAGCGCGAACACACCTGGCCACGGCGCCCGGGCGGCAGCGGGAGCCGGCGGCAGCGGGAGCCGGCGCCGCGAGCGCCCGCGCGCCAAAGCCGCGGGACGTGGCTCCAGGGCAGCCCAGCAATAATTCTCCGAGCTTCAATTAACTGAGCGATACCGGGAGGTTTTTGCATGCTTATGGAGGTGTCTCACTTTGCCAAGCCTGCTCTGCATGCAGGAAGAACGCGGCACGCTATAAACCTGTACTCGAGCCTGTGCTAAATTAGGCGCTCCACGAGGTGTGTGCTCAGGAGATGGAAGGTTTTTGCTGCCTTTAATTGGATGTTTGCTTGCAAGCCTTGCAAGGAGTGAATTGTGGGGCGCTTTGATGCCAGGGCACATAATGTTGGATTAGCTATAATGCGACAGCATATTCTGAGTAAGCTATCCAAGAAACGCATTTTCAGCAGGAAAATTACCGTGGGACAACCAAAGGCAAATCTAGAAGGGGGCTTGATTTGAGAATATGTTTGTTTTCAGTTTTGCCATGAACAAGTCCCTTTCTTGTAGCAAAACAGAGAGAAAGCTAAGTTTAACAAGTTGTTAAGACTAACCAATTTATTAAGAGGAAGACTCAGTAAAAGCTGTGACAAGAATTTTCTATGCTTAGTGTTTCCAGGACTTTTACACAAAAGTTAGAGAACTACCTAGGTCTACTGTTTAAAAGGCAGAAGGCAGGCACTGGTGTGCCAGTAGCTATCCCAGTCCCCTCCCTGTTTCTCGAGGCTGACGCTCCTCTCCAGAGGGCGAGGGCACTGACAGCAGGGCACGGATCTCGGCAGCCTGCGCCACCCAGGACTTGGCTTTGGAGCTGAGGGCCCTTCTATTTATTTCTTTTTAACAGTAAAGGAGGAAAGTAACAAGATCTAACGCACTGGAAACAAAACTATCAGACCATATTTCAAAGCCGCAGAATTTCTTGCGGTATGCTAGCCTAATTATCATAACTGCAAAGCTAATGAAAACCTGCCCTTTTTACTCTACTGTATAGAAAAGCTAATTTTTCCATTCCTTAAATCAAATATCCATGTTTTCACTATACTTTATAACAGTTACGTAGCCTACAAAACCATACAGACTAATAGTCAAAAGACAATATTCACATTGCACCTTGATGTGTTCTCAGCTGCTCAAAATAAAAGAGTCTCTTTATTTCATCAGACTTGCATTTGACATGCAACATCTATAAGGTTAGGAGATATTGCAAAGGGAAATGAATAGCAGATTGCCAACTAGTATTTGAAGTAATAGGATGCAAATCCATATACTGATAATCTAGTTGTTAAAATAGCAAATATAAAACTCATTTGCTGACTAAACCATATGAAAAATAACAATATATGTTTCTGAATGAAAATATTTCTGGTAGCAAAGGTTGGCGAGCTACACTCTGGCACTCCCTTACGTACTCTGATGTTGCTCCTCGAAGCCACAACTTGCTACCTGCACTCTCATCAGGACGTGATGTTGAGAGCACTATACCAACTAACAGGTTAGCAAATGGAATAAGCTGTTTTGCCTCTCTGATGCATTTTGAAGCAACACTCAAAATATTTTGCTATGTCTAGAACAAGATAATGCAACAATCTCAGTAACTCTAGGCAAGGGTAGGGTGGAATCATTTAGCAGGTATGATTATATTTTCTTCTATAGTAGGGAATCGGAGAGTTGCAGAACCAGCATATAGATACAGCCTCAAGACTAAGGCAGCAAAATTTTTCAGCATAACACGTACAAAAATTGTGTTGACCCTACATAAACAGATTGTCTTTTCAATGAAATGATCAAGCAACATCTCAGAAAAAGTCTGAGTTCTCAATGTTCTTCAGTTATTGGGAACCTGAAGCATCCTAAAATGAATCTATGACTGGTCATTACATGTGCAACAATTCCTTGAGGAACTTTGATCCTGCGGAATCCTTTGATCCTTGGAATCCTGTGATTCCAAGCACATCTGCCTTGGAATGAAGTTTGCTGGATTTGTATGTGATGCAATACACCCTAAATGTTTTACAAGTCAAACCTCTGTTAGAGGAAGAACAGAACTTAGCACTCCTTTCTCATGTTTCTGAATTTCTCTCTGTTGGTTCAAAACTATGAAATGACTCGCCATGAAACCACAACCTATTGCAAACCTATTGCAAACCATGTATCCTTCCCTCCCAAGGAAAAGGCTCATTTCTTCACTCTTATGTATTGTGTACTATGCAACAAATATATTAAAAAACAACATAATCTTACGATGCCAAACCAAGACATTCCAATACACCTTTCTGAAAGAGTCAGAGAAGATTTATTCCTAATGCTTTTGATAAATGAGATGCCAATGTCCATCCAACAGAGTCCAGGAGCACCGCATTTCCTCAAGGGAATGTTGAGGTGTTGAGACTGGGGAAGCTCCACGGCAGCCCTGCCACAGCTCTCCAGATCCACCCAAAGCACGTAGAGCAGAAGGAGCTGGCGATAAGGTGCCTTTGATGAACTCTACTTAGTACTTTGCTAATTACTAGCTGTGATTTAGTTAACTTAGAGCT
>JAVCKT010000240.1:8163-24832 GCA_032273925.1 Rhynchotus rufescens | reverse complement strand
AAGGAAGGAAGGAAGGAAGGAAGGAAGGAAGGAAGGAAGGAAGGAAGGAAGGAAGGAAGGAAGGAAGGAAAGAAGGAAGGAAGGAAGGAAATTTCATTATGATCCTATTCAGACACCCAAACTGAAAATTATTTGCAGTTCTTTACCCAAAAACATCATCAGCTGGTATGCTGATTTGATGCAAAATAGCATCCTTCCTCTTTTCCGGACCTTGTATTACTTTTTGTAATTCTGTACTCTTTGTACTTTTTGTGTAGTTAGTTCTGCTGTGCCCTTTATTAAAGTGTCAGAGCACTGCTTATCCATGAGGAGACAAAGTTGTTTTATATGAGCTGTGGCCCCTGCTAATTACCCCCCTAAATTGGCAGAACATCTGGTATCCCTAGCTTAAAAATAGAAGTGGAGGGATACCTGCCATCATGTCCTCAGCGCTACCCAACCAATGATGAAATATATTTTCCCAGATAACTGAAATACCAAGATAACCATAAATTTCATGGAGGACCAGCTAATATGGTTTTTATTTTAGGGATATCCAAAACATTATGGCATCTAGGTGTCCTCTCATACAGTTTTCAGCAGCTGTAAGACATCCTTTATAAAATAATTCATGGTATTATTTAATTAGAGCAGTTAAAATTATCTTGAAATAGTTTAATTTAATTTTTTGATACAAAATTATTTTCAGTGAAATATAATGCTCCTTTCTATTAAAATATGTGGGGTTTGGCTGAGGGTAAAAAATGGACAATGCAGTTTTAATTTCACAGCAAACCTTCCAAACAAACAAACAAGTAACTTTTAATTCCCACCATTTTTATTTTCCTCGAGGCAAAAGAAAATACCTTCTAACCAGCTCTCTTTACACTATACATTTGGCATAATGGGCTATATCAGCCCTTTCTTCCGTGAGCAATAATAAGCAAATGTAAATTGCTGGCAGGAACCCAGGCAGCTGGCCTCGGTGGGACATCTTCCTTGGTCATGCCTTTGAATCCCCACGCTGCCGACAAAAGGCGGTGGTGAATAAGTCACCCTTTTCACACTGCGCTCCCGTTACATCTGTTGCTTCCCGAGCGTTCAAGTTTCACAGACAGACTCAGCTGTTGAGTTCGCAGCCGTATCTGAGCCTGAATTCTCATGAATCGGAGGTATTTAAACCCCACTCTGCTTCTCATATAGCACAACCATGGGAACCGTGAGAAAACTTGGGCGGATTGATTAGGCTCCCTGAGTCCCCTTAACTTCTGTCAGGGATGTGAGTCTGGAAAGCCAAAATAAGCTGCCTTCGGAGAAGGGCTCACTGGAGGTTTCTCTATGGTGTTTAATAATATGGCTGCGCCTTAAGAAAGCCGAGAAATTGTCGACTTCCTCTTGCCTGACATTAATAAAATTAATTTGCCCTTGGAGTAATAATGAAATGTTTCTCAAAGGATATTATATTACGTGCATTTTTATTCCTTCTTTTGAACGGAGTATCTTCTAAGTATTCTGCTGATTATATTTAAAAATGCCACAGTAGTTTGAAATCTGGAATTAAAAATGTTTTCCAGTAAAAAAAGGAAAAAAAGAAATATCTGATAATGGTTTTTTGGTTACATATCTTTTCTCTCCCTTAGTCCCATGAAACCAGAATGTTAGGAGTTATTAATTCCCTGTTATTTATTGGTTATCTGAAGGCTTCATCCTTCTTGTGATATCTTAATGTACTAAGTGTTTTCTATGGAAATGATTAAGGTATTACAGGCAGAAAACTCTGAGGCTGTTAGAGCGGTTCCAAAGCATGTGATCTCCAAGGAAACAGAGATCCCATTACCAGTCCCTTTCCTACAGGAGCTTATCAATTGTATAAGATGCCGTGAGTAGTTTCATTGACTCTAGAAAGACTGTTCCTAGCATGCCAAGTTCATCTCATGAAATATGCTTAATTGGTGTGTTTTTTAGCAAATTAAACTACACAAATGTCCTGTAACAGCATGCAACCCAGGCTTTTGAGCTTTTCTTTTATTCTTTCAAGAGGACCATATCTATATTTATTTAATATATGAATAATATTAAACCTACAGCAAAACATCATTCTGTTTTTGAGGCTAAAACACCTCTGAGTCATGAAGTGTCCAGGTGTAATGGGAGTCAGCTGGTTTTGGTTAGCTTCTCAGTATGGAACTTCATCCACCTTTATCCCAAAGAAACATCAGCACCCTCATGGCCAGCTTTCCTAATTAAACATGTGATTCCTTGTCTGGAATATAGGCAAGATTCATTACTGTCCTACCAGTGCCTTTTGCCCACTGCAGTCACAGAGAGTCTGGGACAGTGCAAGGACATGGAAACAGATGCCTAAGGGCTAAGGTAGCGTGTAGCCATAGGATATGCTTGCAAATTTATCAGAAGATAGAGAGCAAAACATGATTTTCCAGTCCTTTGCTGAATTGGGACCTAAATGAGCTTATTTCCAGGTGGATTTTTCCCTTTCTCACACACAGTACTTTATGTCAGCTTTCCAAAATCCTAGTACATGAGAAGTATTGTAAATGATGCCTTAAATATCACTGATGGCTCCCTGAAGTATATTTTCTGCTGAAATGTTCAGTCTGATTTAAATGACCAAAGTTACAGGGCTCCCATCAGCTCCCTGAGGAAACTCTTCACAGTCTGACTGATCTCACCTAGCAGTCAGCAAAACTCTTATTTAATTTTGTCCTATTACTAACAGCCATTTCTTGCACCCTAAGCATGCCATTTCCACTTTCATTGTGTTACATTATACCATAGGATGTGAATGACCTAATCTTTTGTTGGTTCGGTCTGGAATTTTGTTCAGATAATATGTGCATAGAGAAAACATATGGTTGAAAATAGTTATGTGTTTTATAGCTAAGCCTGAATTAACTCCCTAAATGTTCTGCCCTTTTCTATTTTTACTATTTCCTGTTTTAATTGTCTTAACATGGATAGCTAGAAAGAAGTGCTAATCCTATCAGTTGCGCTCTCTAAACCCCAATACCTTTGTTCAGGTCAAATTGGAAGTCTTGTTTAGAGCCTGCTGCCAAGGACATTTCCATGTGCTGTATCAAAGGATAAAAACTTTCAATTTCTGAAAGTTGAATTAAAATGAAGAAAAAATGCTAAAAACCGTGCCTTTTTCATGCAATGCTTTGGGTACTGAGGTTTTAAAAATGCATCAGGAGATTTAGTGAGTCAATTATCACATAAGTTTCTAAGACTGTTTAATGAAGACAGTTTTATATTAAAATAGGCCTCTTTGTCATGGCACAAAAATGTAGGATATACATCACTTTTATGATATTCTATGTGAAGCCTGTTTGCTAGTGTAGATTTTGAATAGGGATGGCACCAAAATGTAGAAAAAAGAATAAGATGATTAAGATGACGGGTCTAAAGTAACCTGACCGTGCTTTCCTAGGCCGCCCTAATATTGCCCAGGACAGGTACAACACATACATACAGTAGAAGTCTAATTAAGCCAGCAAGTGCAACAGTTCCTTATCACATTTCAGCTATTTAAAATAATCTAAGCTTGTCTTGATCCTGTTAGGACAAGCAGAACAAGAGGTGGCTTTGCTGGACCAAGCAAGATGACCTGTTTCTTTTGCAGACCATCTCCAAAAGAGTTTTATGATATTTTATGGGAGAATTGACTTCCACCAGTACAGCAGCTTTCATGGCCTGCTATTATAAAATAGCAAGTTTGTATATTATTTTCCCTCCTGTATCCTTTGCTCCTGATCTCCTTTTCCTATGCCAGTTGCCAGCCTCAATGCAAGGACTCTCCCTTAACATGTATGCCTGGCAGAAGGGAACTCTCAACTTTTGCATGCCAACATAACATATAATCATTACACAAGTAATGAATAATCTTCAGATGCAACATATTCTGCTCAAGAAAGCACAGTCGCTTATGGCTTGTACAACACTAATATGTAGGACAAGTCTTGTCTCTCCCTAAATAGTGCCAAGATAAATTAAAGACAAAAAAATCCCAACAGCTGGAGGAGGAAAACAACATTTTAAGAAGAATATAAAGTCATACACATCATCTAGCCAGTGCCACTAATGCAGAGTGCACAGTGGTTTAGCAGCATTTTTTTCCTTTAAGCCTTTCTCAGTCCTAAGAGCTAATCCTGCAGGAAGTTAACACCTCAAATGCCCTTCTTTCACATTGACTTTAAGGGTGCCTTAGAAGATGAGGCACAACACTTGAATAAAACGAAAACAGCCATCTAAAAAAAAAGGGAAAAAGAAGTCACTGAGTGCCACAGTCATGATATATCTAAATGGCAGACAGATTCCATTCTTTCCTGCTGCATTCACATTTCCTTCGTTCAGTCTTCAAGTCTTTATACTATTATTTCAGATATGATATAGCTGCTACACTGAGACTGTGCTCCTCAAAACCAAAAAGAAAAAAAAAAAGGAAAAAAAGAAAAAAAGGGAAGAAAAACATGATCATAATAACTTTCATGCATTAAAACCAATTTGACTCGTTTGGAACTGAAATGCAAATAGGTGACAGTAGCATTAGTCAGGATGCTTGTCTATGCATGACAGTTGCTTTGTAGCCCCTGTGATAGAGTGAAAGAGCACAGTGTTTTCACCTGCCTGTCTCTTCATTCGTCATTAGTTAGGCGACGACTGGGTGAGGTGTCACATACGCTGACTGATGCAGGGGGGATGCTGCTCAGTGTTGGTTGCTATGGGGCCCAGAGTCACTAAATCCCTTTTTATTCCTATTCAGACTCTGGGTCTATAAAAGGTGCCATATGCCTTTGTTAAAAACTACAAGCTGGCACCAAAACCAACAGAAATGACAGACTTCATGTTTCTGAATAGCTGTTGGAATCTCAAGCGTGTTTTCTGCAGTGCATAGAGGAAAAAAAAGATCCCTAAATATTTTCTCTGCTCTTTGCAGAATGCATTGAGATTAAAAACACCGATTGCCTTTGTGATATGCCTCCCAGTATTTGCCAGTGACAGTGATTTTACGTTAATTTTTCCTAACATTCCTAGTGCCCTATACAGAGCTCTCCTAAATCAAAAAGTGGCTCTGAGATTTCAGTTTCGAATTGCCTTAAGAAGTATGATTCAGAAGAACTCCTTAAGTAAGGAATGGTAAAATCAAGATTAACTATTCCAGGAGGCTCCACTTTCAATGAAATAATCTCATATGCATGTGACTACTGCTTACAGAAAAATCCATCTAAAATCTTGGAGGCAGGGAGGAGAGTGTTTGTTTTTATACCTTCTTACAGTATCTAAATGTCATCCGCCTTATTATTTGATGCACATTATTATGTGGAAGTTTTATATTTTCTTTCTTTCTGAAATTCAGGGGTGGAAGGCATAGGCACATTTTTGGACAGAAAAGATCAAGTCTTATTTATTTTGTTACTATGGTGTTGTGCCATTTGCACTGTTTCTGTCGCATGCCCTTGATTAGCATCAAAAAATTTCAAGTACCATTAAAATCAATATGTCCTTGTTATAAAAAACATAGAGTGTGTTAAAAAAATCAAAGCAAATATTGTTAAGCTAACTACTCCAGAGGCGATATTGATGTGAGGAATAGTAAAGGTGCGTAAGCTGCATGCTATTGCAACACCCTTCTTTTCACATTACAATTTGTTCTATGCAACACTCCCATTTCAATATTCTTTACAAGCCCCTCCACATACAAATTTGCAGAAATTCATTTGATTTGCCAAACAGTAAAATGGAATCAAAGAGATAAGCATAAACCCACAGGTAGTAGAAGATGTGTGGGATACTTTCCCTAACAAAACCACCCCTTATCAATATTGTTACTGTTCTTATTGTTTTCATTACTACCTCAACATGTTCTGCAGGGCATTGGAACTAAGAATTTCATAACATGTATAGAACTGTATGTGAAGAAGTGCTGGGAAGAGTTATTACACACATCAAACCTTTCTGAGTCCATTTCTTAAAGGCATGATTTAAAATTTATAGTTCTATTACATCCAACTGGACTTGCAGATTGAGTACCGGTTTATAAAGTATCAATTTGTGTTGTAATTAAAAAAAAATACTCCTTTCTTAATTCAAAAAATCAATGTATACAATAACAAACATTTTCCTACTGGGTAACAAGCAATTAGAATCCACCAGAAGAAAAGTCATCTGTCAGTTGCAAACACTGTACTTAAAAACAAATCCTCAGTGCTGTCTGACTAAGCCGATGTTTAAGCAAACAAATATATTCAAATATTCAAAGATATAGTTGATGTAGTAACACTTTTTGCTGAGCTTAATTCAAAAATCATTGCAGTGAAGTAAACACAACATCCCCTAAAAATAGAGATTAAAACAAGCAATGATAGAACTGCATATAAATGACAAAATAACCACAGGTATATGAATCTATATTGCTGAAAGCAACCACATATCATAGTAAATAGGAAAGTGCAGGTGAGCTGGTAGGAAAAGTTACCATTCAAATAAAAAGTAATAGGGTGTTATTGGTCTGGGGCAGCATTTGATAACACCCAGATCCTGCATCAGACCAATAACGTCTCATTCTCATGGACTCAAAATTATGCATTTGGCCCAATCTTATTAATTCAAAGATTTAAAAGAAGAGCATTTCCCTGTCTTCATTGTTTTGTATCTATAGGGCACACACGAGTCAAATTTCCATGCATTTACTTCAAAAGCTTATGAGCCTGAAAATTCTCAGTTTTAATAAAAGATGAGTTTTTCACCTTTTCATATGACTCGCGTCAAACCACAGGAACTGGCAATGCTGCTGTAAACATAGAGGCATGGATAATAAACGTTAGAAGAAGGGAATTGGTTAAGTCTTTGAACACCTCTTTGACTTTAAATGTGCATACATTCATTTAAGGTTCTATTCATTAAACCTTAACCCTTTTTCTAATTTCTCTTTTTTTTTTTCCCACCAAACTGTAAAACCCAAGGGGTCCTGCGTGTGAACAGGTGTTAAGTGCCTGGCTCTGAGGACAGCACTGCACAGTAAGCGGCAAACCTGCCCAGTGCAATCTGTATGCAAAGCTGCAGTGTGATCAGCAGAAGCAGAGAGAGGTTACATTGCCCACTGTTTGGTTTAATTGGAGTTAAGTAGATCTATTATATGTGTATGCCCCATACACTGCTTGTTTATTTTGATTAATGCATATGTTCTTATGAGCAAGATGGGTATGCAAGAAAAGGCTTTTAGAAGAAGTATTGGAACAGCAAGAAGATGTTATATTAAACTGCTATATTTTTTCCTTTTCCCCAAGACATCAATGTATTTTTAATACTTCCTGGTTGGCATATCCAAATTCATGCTTCTTGTTCCTCAGAGTGAGAAATACTCAGTCATTTTTATATTTCACAAATTGGATTCCTAGAAATTGAGGCACTTACAATCACGAGTCCCTCTTAAATTTTACTCCTTCTAATGTGGGGCAGGAAAAATAGTGGCTAAATTAAAAGTTAGGTTTTGGAAAATAGGGAAGTAAAGACTTGAAGGATGCAACTTAAAGCAGTAATATTTGAAATAAGAAGGGGAAGGAGTATCTGAGGAGAGGCTTTTTAAATTTGCTCATAGCAAGTAGGATGTAAACAGGCTGCAAGGGTGTTGTGATGGCTGAAAGAATGAAGCTTAAGACATTAGAGAGAGAAAGGGAAAGAAAAGAGTTTTCTGTTGTAGGTGTCAAATTGGTGGGTCATAGCATAGGACAGTCGTTTTCCTGGACTATGACTTTCCTGGTTTGACTTTGATAGGCTCACAGGAGGGTGCCTCTATTGGAAAACACAATGAGTTGATGAACCAAACTGATGGGAAAATATGAGAGCCATGGCAAAATGTCACCGAACTTAATGGAAGTCATCTGAACTTGAGTCAGTTCCAGGGTTAGCATAATTTTCCTAGCCATTATGAAGCAAAACTCAAAGACTAGCTTTTGTTAAATGTCTAAAACCAAGGTGTCAGCTTCAGGCCATCTGTAAATGTTACCAACCACGTGTGCTTCAGGAGATGGCTGTACTGTGGCCAAACAGTAATACCTGGCAAGGCTTCCCAAGAGAAGACCTTTAGTGATTATGTTCATTGCACTGATAAACAGGAAAAAACTGAGGGCCTTCAGCACAACCCATCTTATCTCAAATCAACCGCCTCAGCTGATGAGCAACAGCACAACCTGAGGTAGATTTTTCGGGATGTTCAGCCAAAGAGGCAAGGGCTTATTAGGAAATAAGAAGGGCTAGGAAACTGCTGAACTGAGGATGATGGTTCATAAGATTTCAAAGTTTCTAGATGCTTATCCTAATGAAAATTGAACCTCTGAACCTCCAGAGTTTAACTTGTCCCCACTTAGAGCATCATTAGGAGATAATGTCAATGGAACAGAGCATTGTCACAGGACAGCAGTTTCCCACTGCTAAATAAATGCTGAGCGAAAGCCAAGATATTTATTTTCAAAGTGGGAGATATTTACCCTGTAAACATGTTCTGTTCCAGTGACTTTATGTCTGTTACACCAAATCACTAATGAGGTAGACACTGTCTGATGCATGCAGTTAAACTAACAAGAATTTCTCCAGGTCCTACTATTCAAAATACGTATTTTTATTAGCTTAGAAAACAGATTAGCATTTCAGACGGTCTGAAAAGCAGTTGACTCACACCAGTGCAATTTCTGAAATACACCTTATTTTAGTGGTTCCTCAGCCTAAACATCTAGAAAGACACATTGCCACTCAACAACTACAGAGCTATAAACTAACTATAAGGCCAACAGCTGGATGTATATGACATAGAACTAGCACTGAATCCCTTTAATTTCAATAGGATTTGTAGCACAATACCAAAGGAGTATCAGCACATTCTGGAGATATAGAGAAGAATGTCCAGGCCAGGAGCTACTTCTTGCATGAACCCTGGAATTTATAGGGTTGAATCCAAGTAGTTACAGGAATTTGGAGAAGGGCACAACTGTTCAACCAAGCATAGGCAATGTGGGTGCCAGGAAAAGCAGCAGGAGGTAGATGCAGAAACTGAAATATCTGTAGATAGTTTTGAAGATCATATCTATTAAAGAAATCTGTACATAGATTTTCTTATCTCCCTTAACTCAGCCCTTAACTTTTGAGTGTCTGGAGAAAATAAAATTTGAATATAAAAGCTGCCTTTTTGGTGCAAATAATTTTATTTAAATTGTGTGTATATCTATATATGCATATATATAATCTTAAATTAGTAACTTTTTTAGGCTTCTCTGCCTCCTCGGATCTGGATCCTTATGCCTTAAGCTTGCCAAATCATAGTTTTTTCTATAGTGAAAGTTGTATATCTTATATGGCATTGTGCATTGCACAGATCTGAAATGAAAGTTGATACAAGTATAGCAGAGACTGTGAAGGAATAGTTATGTGTAGCTGTGAAGCTTCTCTTACTATTTACACGTATCACCCTTACAACTCTTTTTCTTGAGAGCTTCTCTTGGCCAAGGATTTTGGGTTGGATCACCTAATAAAAACATTAATTCAGCTCCTAGAAGTCTGCAGTGAGTATTCCCACTGCTCCTGCCCAACACTCCTTCTGTCTGTGCCCTTCTGCAAGGCCAGTATAGCCTGGTGTTCTAGAAATAAGACAGAGCTCACAGCTGTAACCACAAGGCCATGCAGGTGACCTTGACCTTCATGCCTTATCCAATTCCATTTTCCTGCTTTTGCTACGATCTGTCTCAGTTCTTTATTCTGTTCTGAAAAGACTGAAAAGGGAATGTGTTTTCCGGGAGCAATACTAAGCAACACGAAAGTTATCAGAAACATTGCTTTTTGGTGTATACAATCCACGCCAGTAAAAGTTGCTCCAATGTGCTCTTCTCTGTAGATTTAATAATTATTATTCTGTAGGCTATTCATTTTAATATGGCCTCAGAGCAGATTTCATCAGGATCCAATAATCACAGTTTATTGGGTGGACAGGAAGCAGGCAGTGAAGTCTCTATTGGGATCTTCAGCATCAGTTTATGAGGTGCATTGCAAAACTTAAATCCATCTGATTTCCATCAGTTTAGCCATAAATGTAGACATAATGATTCCATCCACTTATTTTCAAATCAATTTAAGATAACTATCTCCTAGAATAAGGAGACATGGATCACTACACAGTTTAGGCACTAATATAGTGATTTCTACTCACCAGTGTCCAATAACACTGATTAGTTTAGCATCCATTTTCTGTATTAACAGTTACTGGAAAGTGTATATTTTTGTTGTTTGAGTTTTCCTACACAATCCACACAACTTTGAAAGAAGGAAATACTGAATGTTTGCAACTGAGAGTGCACTGCAATTCATAGTGCATTGGAATGATCTTTGTACTTTAAAATATTTTGATGATTTGGGGAGAGAAACTCCAAAAGCTGTTAAAATTTGGGTATTTGGCTTGACTTGTTGTTGTTCATAGAAAATTTTGACTGTGTAAAAATGTCCTTTTCATAATCAAAATTAAAAGGTCTGGGTTTTTTTCAGTTTTCAGCCAAGTCTCATCTGCTTTTCTAAAGCATACAAATGGTTTTCATCAGTGTAGTTAAACTGCTGACTGAAATGGGGGCAAATCCCAAGTCAAATAATGCATTAGCAGAATTTATGTGTATGCAAATATATATATATATATATATATATATATAGTAACATTTCAGTGTACACATTATTGCAGAGAAAAATTCAGTTCATGACTGACATATAAGGAAAGAATAGAAACATTGAGTGGACTGAATTTTCACATGGAAGTTTAATTTGTGTTTTCTATGTTTATTTATAGGGAAGGATTTATTATTGTTCATATGATCAAATACAATGATTCAATTAGATTGTTGTTTGTTGAAACAGGTTTTATAGTGTTTATTAAAAGTAAATATATATAAATATTCAAAGATCAGTGTGTTCAGAAAAAGGTTTTTTTTATATTAGATAGAAGTATTTCAATGCATGAAATGCATTAACTCCTTAAATGTGTCAGATGAGTGTACTTAGCATCACCACACTGGGTTACTGTAAACACAACTGACACAACTTATTTGGCTTTTTCAAAAGCTGTTGTCAAAAACCTCTTGGGAGGCTATTAAAAAGCAACAACAAAGTAATCATTTGCTATATCAGAAATATCCGGGTCAAAAATAGAATCTGCTATGAAAGTATGCTTTTCAGTTAGACAATTTGGGTAAGAAAAGGATTGTCCTGCAACTAGATGGAATGGAAAACTGTGAACAGAAATACTAAAGTAAAGCCCAGTGCTTAATGCCTACTTCACTTCTGTGTTCCCTGAAAAGGCTAATATGAACGAATGACTGACACAATCAGAAGTATAAACAAATTACAAAAACTCAGACTAATAAGAACTTTTATTAGTTCTGTTTATTTTATGGCTATTGCCTCCCTGGAAATCCATCCAAAAGTAAGCACTATTGGAGAAAAAGGTCTGCCAGAGTAATTCTGGAGCTGTTGGAGGCACCTTGGTGAGCTAATGGGGAGGTTTCAAAACAGGGGAATAGGGCGATTATTGTACCCTTCTTTAAAAGGTGAAGGGAAGGAGAACGGATTTGTC
Source organism: Rhynchotus rufescens (assembly GCA_032273925.1). Classification (NCBI taxonomy): domain Eukaryota; kingdom Metazoa; phylum Chordata; class Aves; order Tinamiformes; family Tinamidae; genus Rhynchotus; species Rhynchotus rufescens. The sequence continues at coordinate 13,233 of JAVCKT010000240.1, read as the reverse complement.
AGCTTAACTTCAATTCCTAGAAAAAATACTGCAGCAAATAATTAAGCAAACAATTTGTAATCTCCTAGAAGATAACAAAAAGATGAGTGACAGCCAACACAGATTTGTCAGAAAGAAATCTTGTCAAACCAACTTAATTTCCTCCTATGACAAGGTAATGGGCTTTATAGATAGGTCAAAAACAGGAGATGCTTTTGACAATGTTTCACCTTACACTTTCACAGTAAGGAAGGGAAACATTGGCTAAATGGAATTATGGAAGATGGGCCCAGAATTGGCTAAATATTTTCCTTAGAGACAACAGAGGAAAATTAAATGCATTTATTAAAACAGAAGATGCAACTAGTTGAAAGGATGCCCAATGACTTGGATAGACAAGAAGTGAGAATAAGCTTGACAATTTGTAGAAACAGTCTGAAGCATCTGAGATGATTTGAGGGAACAACTGGCTAATTAATAGGTCTGCAGAGAAATACCAATAATGGAAAGCAAGATAAAAGTAGATCCCTGAAATTAACACAGTCAGTAAAGTGACACTTTTGCAGAAAAGACAAACACTATTCTAGGATGCACAACTAGGAATATCTGTAAGATATACAATACAACCTTTTTGTTGCCCTTAGTATGAATGAGGCCGTAGGTGAAGCACTGTGCTCCCATTCCAGATTGCATTTCAGGAAAGACGTGTGTCAGCTAAAGGCCAAAGAGAGGATGACAGTCACAATCATTAGAGGAGTAGAAACTTGAACTGGTAGAAGTCAAAGAGTTAGAACTGCCTACTCAAGAGAGAAAAGGGAGAAGAGAGTAGTCTTCAAATACATAAAATATTGCTGGAAAGGGGAAAAAAATGAACCATTCCATATACTCACTTTGTATGTGACAAGAAATAATGGGCTCTAAATTGCCAAAATGAATATTTATTTTAGACAGTGGAAGAACTTTTTAATGCTAAGAATGATTAAACATGGAAATAGATTTCCTAAGAAGATTATGAATCTCCATCACTGGAGACCTTAAGAAGAATTTATCTAAACAAATGTTAGAAAGGGTTCAGATGGAGTTGATCCTGCCAGGAGCAAAGGAATGATCTCTTGGTGTTCCTCCCATCTACTGTTTCTTCAATTCTCTGAAACGTTTACATGATGGTGCACAAAAGTTGAGCATTCAGAGTTGAGCATTCAGCTGAATGCATTTGCTAATGATGTGCAATAGATAAATAGGACATTGGCAAATGTCAGAATAATTTTTATGCTTAAGGTTTACTGTGACAAATTTTTGACAGGACTAAATCGGAAGAATGATAGAAAACATAGCTTGAAGTACTTACTCACGCTGTTGCCATTGTGAGCTAGCCAGAATATCTAGGGGACTTGGTTCATAAGACATATGAAATGCCCCTTCATCACATACCAATAACAAAACTGAGCATGAAAGATAGAAGAGGAATCCACACTGGCAATCAAAACACTATTATACAAACTCAAAAGATTTCATTGATTTTTAACCAAGTTTATGTTAGAATTTGGTGTCATTCATATCAGGAATAGGAAAGAAAACTCCGTACTGTTTCTTTGCTACAGAAAAAAATGGGTAGTTAGAATGAATAGAGATAAATGAGGAATATTTAAAAAAAAAACCACAAATAATAATATAGTAGGAGTGTATTCCTGCTCAAAATTCATTATCACATTGTGATTGTGACCTTCTCTGGAGGTCTTCAAAACCCGCCTGGATGCCGTCCTGTGCCACATGCTCTAGATGTGTCTGCTTGAGCAGGAAGGTTGGACTAGATGATCCCAAGAGGTCCCTTCCAACCTTGAATATTCTGTGATTCTGTGATAGCACAGAAGCTGAGCTGAATTTCAGGGTGAGATGAGTTGTGGATGAGCAGTGTTTTGAAGCAGAAATGGTTTAGATAACTTTACAGGAAGGAGGAGAATTGTGCATTTCCTTGGATGCTACAAATAGGCAACAGATGACTGCCTTCTACTTCAGAAAGTCTTTAGCCTAATAAAACAATTTAAAAAAATATGTAGAAGGGGTAAAACCCAAGAGAAAAGGAGGAATAGAAGAGGGAGAAAACTGCTCAAAGAGAATTCCATTTCACCTCTTAAGAACTGTACTTGTGCATTTTAGTTGATGTCAGATTTAAGGGGCCATGGGCTGTGTAAAGCTTTTGTAACTACAATAAAATTAATGTTGCCATGCTGTTAAGAGGGAAGAACAGTACTTGCCCTTGGACGTTTTGTGTATTTAACTGTATGCACTGTGTATTGTAATGCTCATCAGTTCTACTAGAGGAAGAATATCGTTATTTCTGCATTACATGAGAATTGGATTTTTCACAAGATAATTGGCTGAAAAAAAGTCTTTGTAAAACAGCTATTTCCCCTTTGGACATTCTGTACAGCTCAAGCATTGCAGAGAGATTTGAAACATTTTATCTGGATTAATCTTTAAGTATTTTACTAAGCAATTTAGTCATTCTTATGGCCATTTGTATTTACCACTAGCATATCAGGTAAATTCTAAATGCATTACATGAAGTATTTAGTAAAATGTCAAAGACCAAGAGTGGAAAACACTTCTGAAGAATCTGAAAAAGATTATCATCACCAGTATGCTTATCTAAATTCAAATTTCTTTCAAAATTAGCTGACATAATAGGATCAGCATCTACATTTTTTTTTCTAAGAGTAATCACTGGGCTTCTTTAATTGTTCTAATTGTTTAAACAGTTGTTTAAATTCACCAGCATAAAATAAAACACTTAATCTGAAAGACAGCATCAGAAGCAACATATCCCAATACTGCTCTGAATATGAATGAAGTTTACTTACAGATTCTGTTTCTGTGCCCCTTGAATAGCCAGTTTTCAGGGAATAGCAAATGTTTATTCAGATGGCTTTTTTCTCATCTCTCGAGAGATCTGACACTTGTAGCATAAAGCAATATAGCTAGGTCCTATCATATGAAGTGCACATGAAAGAACCTCTAAGTTGCATGTCAGAAGTATTCACCTTGTTTTCAAATGATGGTGTGTGGCGTTAGGCTCATTAAGAGACTCACAGAAAACTCTGGCATGTCAGAAACCAGATATAAGTATGAAATTTCATACATTACTGAATTTTTTAATTTCTGAATGAAGTTCATTGTAGAATTGAACATTATTATTATTAAGAGTTATGCAGGGGCTCAAAGACAAGTGGCTTAGATTGGTGTTGATTGGTATTGCTTGGTATTGATTTTGGTTTTTTTTGTTCCATCTTTACAGTTGATTTCTATCAGATCAGAAGAACAGATGACTTTGGCTTAATATTCTTTTTAATATGAATTAATACCATAAAGAGAATTATGAATTGGAGTCTATAACCAGTAATTTCACTCATAAAATATACTATACCAATACTAAAGTTCTACTTAGAAAACAAAAATGATACATTTTTTATGTCAAAAGCTAGTTAGTTCCTTTTTTTTTGTTGTTTCAGTAAGAGAGGAAGTTTTATCTCAAAAGTCTAGAGCATGCACGGAGTAACGGAATGTGTACTTTGATAGTTTTGCAAGAACTTTTGCCAGTGCTCACATGATGTTGATTCAGTCACACTTCACTTCCTGCAGTGTTTTAGCTATAAATTAATTTTTCAAGTGTCTTCTTTTAAAATACTGAATCTCAAACTGTTCAAATTGCACAATTTATGTTTTTCCTTTAGAATGTATCATTTTTTTTCACTCCGTTAGCAACTCAGTGAATGCAGCAGTACCCAGATTCTTTGTTTTGTTGCATGCTATCATTCCACTAGGGCTTCTCAGGTGTTCTCGCTTGAAGTCCAACCTATGGGTCATGCTGCAGGTTTAAATTCTAGAGCACCTTTTTCCTTTTTGTGCTAGTGAGATGTATATGCTTTAGATGACAATAAATGCATTAGATAGTCTGTCTCAGGGTAGATCCTCAAATATCTTTTTTCTGCTGTGTGGAATCTAGAGCATTTAATTGTAGTCTTCACTTTTTGACAGCAAGTTAATGTACCACATTTCAATCCTAGAAATATTTAAATTCCCTTGTAACCTGTTCAAGTCCCTTCAGGTCAAGAACCCCCTGAGTGCTTCTTAAAGGCCAGAGAAATTGGCATTTGTTCTTTGGTTTGTTGGCTTGCTAATTTCCAGTTGGAAAGTGAAGTTTCCCTATTAAAATAGTTGAACTGGATCAGACACAGATACAACTATTTTATCTGTTGTTTTGAGTAAGGGCTTGGAGATCCCACGCCTGTGTATTTGTTTAGTAACCGAAGTCCAAGCAGCAGGGCATGAAAGAGCTGTGGGTTTGCTCTGTCTTTATAGAAGTACTCTAGATTAGTAAGAGCTTCTACTACGGTCTTTAAAGAGCTACTAACTAAAAAGTCTTACTGCTACAATTTCAATACCTTCCTGGGAGAAGAGGTTAACAGTAGTGCTCTCTGAGATCCCATGTTACTGAAAAAAATCTCAAGTAAACTAAAGCATTGCTACAGATGTTAAATAGCTAGACGCAAAGTTACAACACACAGTCCCCCAGGGTAAAGCAATCAGAGCATTCTTAAGGCCTGTGTTGAAACAAATGAAAAATTATCAAGAAGAGATCATAAAATTCTCAACTATCCAGCCAGCAGTGTGATATCTTTTTTTGGGGAAAAAAAAAGTCTAGAAACAGTTCAACTCCATCTTGCTAATGAATGTCTTAAAAGTAATTCAAATGATCATCTAGAATTAGCAATTGCTGTTTCATATTTTTTTTCCCTGATTTTTTTTTGTCATCTAGATTAAAGCAGTATTTATGCTACACAAAATTTTCATTCTAATCTATAGTGTTTAACAAAGAGCAAGCATTGCTTGTTTCTAATGCAACCAGACTGAAGAAATAGCTGTATTTTTGTAACCCAAGATGATCATGCACTGGGATGTTTCTTGGGAAGTTGCATTTCAGTCTGGGGAAAAAGCTTTGCCAGCAACTGTTAGTGTCCTCCGCAGATGAAAGATATTGGCAAAGCAGCTTAGCTCTGCAGGAATAAATCTTGATTTCTCACACCTCCCCCA
>JAVCKT010000238.1:61860-77695 GCA_032273925.1 Rhynchotus rufescens | reverse complement strand
AAAAATACATATATATATATATATATATAAATATATGTGCACCAGCATTGTTTACTGCAACGCATCAGCCGTTTTCTAATAGCAACAACATTTTCTGTGGAAGATAAACAACTGAGCAGAACTGTCTGACCTCACTGTTGTCTTCTACAGGAAGAGCTTCCACCTTCTTGCACGCTGTAAACCCCACCATATCCATTGGGATCCTCCTGACCCTACCTGGCACCAAATACTGGGATCATCTTCTTACCGTGGGATTTCTTATCAACTGCAGCCATGCTGCATCCAACTCAAGCTGCTTTAAAGAGAGTCTAATAGTAGCTCCCTGGGGTGTCAAACATCCACACCACAGTGAAAAACAGATAGTGCCTTCTCTGTATACATGCAAGTCCTCTGTGCTCCTGCATTTCAGTTGTTTGCAAAGTTGGAAGGCGACCTTGGGAAACGCTACAGCACCAACCACCCTCTACACGCTGGGCGTTCGAGGTGCGAGTGCACAGAGGCATCACCGTAACAGCCACCCACAGCACTTTGTCCTGCAGAGCCAGTGTACGAGAGACTGGCTGATATTTCACTTTAACAAAGAATTACGTATTTGATCTCTCTTGTGACCATACCTCGGAGTCCTCCTCCTCTCAGAAGTGAATAGTTCCTCCCCATCGCGGCTAAGTATCTACTCTCATGACAGACACAACTGCCCAGGAGCACTTCCTGCCTATGAAAGGAGTAAATAATATCCGAGTCCTCTGAGCTTTCGTACTAAGTGATTTTACTCATGATCTAAATCACTATAACTTCAAAGGGAAACTCAACATTTTTGCATTAAAAATGTTAAATCTGGCAGAGCTTCTGTTATTTTGGAAGCGAAACATTTATTACTTCTTCCAGACAGACAGTTCTGGAAACTAGGCCAAGCCCAAATTTTCTCAGGAAAACACCGTGCAAATGAGCCCGGAGCACTTCTGTGCACACAGACATCCCAGAGAGCAAAGGCAGCCCCACCTGTCAGGGGGTCTTCACACACTGCATCTACATGAGAAAAAAGGGATTGAGAGGGTGCAAGAGCAGGTCGGCAAGGCTGCTCCCTTTGCAGCGCTTGAGGAAAGCTCCAGTGCACAAGATCCAGCTGTTCCCGAGGATCACAAGCACTGGAGGGGAAAAAAAAAAACCTAGAATTTTAAACACTGACTTGTTCCATTTCTGAACGTGGAAAGAAAACCTGTGTATCTTTTCTGCCTCCTGACCCACAAGGAAACGTGTGTCAAGTGCCTAATCACTGAAGCGCTGAAAAGCTTGCTCCTCAGAGACACACTGTCCATATTTTGAGCTAATGTATAAGCTCAAAAATACCACCACAGGGCACCCTGCTCCAGAGGAATCACTTAGCTGCAGCCCTAAACACAGCCAGTTATCTCCTATAGATAAACATTTCACTGTACTGTGAGGCATAAAGATTCCTACATGATCTAAACAGCAAGATGTGCTTTGTAAGCGAGCTGGAATTAAAAAAGATTAAAGAGGAGGAGAAACCTTCCAATTTTTAGTGCATCAGCATTCTCTTATCCCCAGCATATGTCTGAACAGTTTGCAACTACATTTGGTGGAAAGCTGTTAAAATAAAAATCTAAGAGATGCCACACTTAGGGCATGGAGGGAAAACTATTTAAACACTGAAGACACGTTTAAATCTCTATTAAAATAGAATCAGTTACTAAAAAACAATTTTATTTTAAAATAGCTACTAGCACTTATCTCACATTTACTCTCACTAACGTGGACACTCCCAAAATAAAAGCAATTAGATGATTCAAAGAAGGAGAGTTTCAACCTTTGGACCAATTCTAGTTGCAATAGGTAGTTCTCATGATAGCTGCAGCTCAATAGGCTTTTATGTCATCAAAATGTTTACAGATGCTCCATGACCTACACGGAATCATCACCTCAGATGACAGCAAGAGCAGCAGTGTGGAAGGCCTCTCTGTGATCGGATATCCACGTGGCTGGCAGAGCTACCCATGCTGAAACACCCATTTCTGCTCCCTTGCAGCCAAAATCACAGAATTCCGGCGTGTGAAACCGTTCATTAAAAGACAGAAACCAGGCGCTCGTGTTCAGTAGCGGGAGGGTATTTTCAGCCAGTTCAGTAGCATATTTTACTTGGTCACCCAACACAAGAAAATAGTCTTCAACCACCAGGCAACAGTGGCAACACCTCCTGCAACTCTGTGTCCTGAGACAGTGGCCCAGAGAACGGAGCACAGCTCACAAACCTCTCATCTTTTCCCTTTGTCAGCTTTTCCAAGACAGAGAGCCTCCCTAGCTACAGACTGTCTTGGAAAAGACATATCCCGACAGCCTAGGACAGAAACAACCTCTCTCCTTGCTATCAAACCACCCTAACAGAGATGGACAAGGAGTCTGGTTATGGATTTCCTGCTCCAAGGGTAACACAGGAAGACTTGATGCTCTCAAGACTGCCCGTCATAAAGACACTTTTCACTAGGACTTCAAAAGACAGTGCAGAATTCATCATACAAGCTTGCTGTTTTTCCCCTCAACCCTGAGAGAGGTTGGCTGTTTATTTTTCCCCAGCAGATATCTAACCCAAGCTGCTATTTCCACAGCTGCAGAGGCTGCCCAAATTGTTCCTAGCAATACAGAGAAAAGTGAAATTATTATAGTCTGTGATAACATCCCCGCTTAAATAATTAAAGCAATTCATTTGCTTGTAGTAAAAATGATTCAAGGACCAAGTGCACAATTTGCGATCAAAGTACTACTCTGTTTATCTTCCTAGGTCCAATGATATTTGTTAGTAAACAATACAAATGTAATCATTACTAGAAAATGGTAAATCAGTGGCAAGGCTTGAAAAGTCCATTCCTAAGCAGAAAAACTTCAACCAAGAACCTCTAGTGACAGCAGGACAGGAATGGAAATTTTTGAACCTTTTCCTGCAGAGAAACAAGAAAATTTATATCTTTGTGATTGCTCTAATGTTTCAGATAGCAAGAGAACATAGGAATATGGGCCTTAATGTTGGCTAGCAAACGTCTCTGACCTTTCAAGGGAACTATATTTGACATGACAATCACAGCAATCAGGACAAGCTTAGTCTTCTCCGACACAGGCTTAGTGCATGAGCAGACATTCTTTTTTTCTCCTCACAAGGGCTTTAGTGCTGTTTCATTCAATGCAGTTCTCACCTGATTAGCTGTAATTGAATACCAAGAAAAAATAAAATGAGTGTGCTGCCCTATGTCTTATTCATCAGGCATTGCCCTAGTCTGGAGACAGAACTACAGAGGATTTTTTTTTTTTTTTACCTTATGGAGTGTAAGGGCACTGTAAATATCCATTAGTTTAATTTCTCAAAGCTGCAAGGCTTCCAGGATATTGTTCCACTTTCAAGCCTGAGAATTGAGTCACAAAGACCAAGGTCACAGTGGCCTTTAATAACAGATACACAATTTAAAATTCTTAGAACTGAATTTGAGGTGATTGGTGCTTTATGCCACCTTTTCAACTTTTCAAATAACTTCTTTAAAAAATGATAGACACTTTTTCCATCACATGCAGATCCCTAAAGCTCTGAGTTTTCAGGTTTTGCAAATTATTCTAGGCTTTCTCCAGGCAGCATGGTTTTGTCCAGCACCAGAATATCCCAGAGCAGTTGTGCTTGCACCTCCAGCATCTCAGGCTCCCTCCTCCCTCTCAGCTCTTCATCCACTTTCCTTCCCATCTCACTCAGTTCCCACTTGCTGTCTTCTCCTTCCCAATCCAAACTTCATTTCTACAAGCTCTTTCTCCCAAACAATTCCATAAAAATTCCCCACCTATTTGCTACTTGTTTCTTCTCCTATGAATCAGGCACCTTTCTCCAGCTTCTCAACTGGGCCCAAAGGGAGCTACTGAGGGGAGTACAGTCTTCATATATTGGCCTGAGCTGCCCAAACTCAACATGCCTGCAGCAGCCCACAGATGCAGTCACAGGAAAATTTATGCTCCAAAGCTCCTCAGCTGGATCATTCTGCACTGACAGACTGTCTGGGGAATTTATCTGCTACCACATCTGTCCAGTCTGCAAAAACTGAGGTTTCTAGTTCACAGACGTCAAGAGATTTTCCACAAAGATAAAATGCACATCTTTGATGCTGGCCATCCCTAGACCACATGTGAAGAGTATCCTCTTATTCTGGAGCAGACATGGGATTTTTAAAAACTCTTCTGTTTTTAAGTTGGGCCTAATCAATGATGTCCTCCAATGCAGTTCTTGAAAAACGACCAAACATTTGAGCTAAAATCTCAGGCTTGGAATGCACCCAGCCTCAAACATTTTCATCAGTAGTTTGCAAAGCCACGGATGACCCAACCATGCTGAGTCCCAAGCACTCCTCTCGAGAGACAGCTGAGCAGCCTTGCCAGGGCAAACCTGGGGTGCCAGCAGCATGTGGGGCTCACTGGGCTACTGCCTTCACCTGCACCAGCCTCCCCTACCACCGCTTCTCCCCTCCAGGATGGGCAGCCGTGGCAAGCAAGGTCTGGCGAAAGAGTCTGCCCATAAGAGGACACAGTGGGGATGGAAGAAGTGGATCGTGCCCTTTCTGATGCGAAGCTGGCACTGGCAGGGCCTGTTCAACAGGCGGGTAGGAGGCTGTTGGGCAGGGAGACCTCAGAGCAGCCCATGCAGCGGCATCAGCACCTGCCATGGTGGTGTCCTGGGTTGTGCTCCAGCCTGTTCCCATCCCAAGGGTACTCTGGGGAAAGGAGCTGGTCAGCGATGAGTGGGAGGAGGCCTCCCATAAAGAGGGCGCTCACTCTTTAGGGCAAAGTTTCTATTATTTTGCTCTGATTTGCAGTCGGACAGAGTCTTTCCTACCACACATGTGGAAATGGGATTCTATAGTCTCCATCATGAGCTTCTCATGATGGTGAGAGGGTTGTGAGAAGGTGGTGAGAAGGTTGAAGATGGTTCTCATGAGCTTCTCAAAGGTGGCAGACAACATCCACCCGACTTCCCGATGGCTACGGCAGCTGCAGCGTCCTTCTCCCTTCCTGCCGCCCTGCGTGCAAAGAGCTTCAGGATGCCCTCCTCCTCATCCTATTAGGAAAAGCAAATTTCACAGAGCTTTTTCCCAGCTTGTCAAATCCAGGCCTCGTGGCTCTGCGTGACAGTTCAATGAAGACGGCATTAACTCCTGGCTGAGCAAAGCAAAAAGGTCGGTGAGCAGCAGCCGCGCAGGACGCGGCGCTCCGCGGCCTCACCGGGACGTCGTCCCGCTCCGCACCGGCTCTCCGGCCCCGCGGCAGCTCCCCCGTGTCCCGCAGCCCCACGCAGCCCCACGCAGCCCATCCGGGCATCCTCGGCTCCTCACCTGCCCGCGGCACGAGGGCCGGGCTCCTTCAGCGGCCAGGCCGTGCCAGGCAGCGCGCTGGGAGAACATGCTCCAAATCCATTTGCTCTAATAAAAACATCTATTTATGCTGCTAGTGGTGGCAAGAAGGTGTCTCGGGCCCCTGTCTACTTCCAGCTCTACTTCTCCATGTGCAGAGACACTGCTTTGAGGCTGCTCTCCCTCTGCAGAGCACGCACGGCGTGCGCAGGAATAGAGCTCAGCTTATGTAAGCTGCCGAGCCCGGCAGGAAAAACTTCTGCTAAAAACCCAGTTCTTGGCTTCTCTAGAGATCTAATCTGTCTTTTGTGCACTCCTGACCTGCATAAACTATTTTCATCACACACGGTAAGTAAAACAATCCTCTTAACAGGAGGACATTTTGTTAGAGCTTTAAATTAGGTTATGTAAATTATTTGTACTTCTGACAGCAGCTTCTCTTCTATCCACAAGATGTTGCGAGACTCCTACAAGGTTCGTTTGCCAACGCTGCAGGTAACTCAAGGATCTGAAGAGACTTTCTGAAATCAAGTTCACCTGGGGGATATGCTGCAAGTTTAACAAGGCATAAAGGCCTTAAGAGCAGTGTTTTGGCCAAATAATTTACAATACACCAACTTCATGCATATTAAATAAGAGATCCCTGACGTGAACGAGAAGAAAAGTCAAGAAGCCTAAGTCAAGAAAAACAGTCGTTTCCAAGTCTCACAAACTTCAAGAGGAACAGAATACAGATGGAAGAAATACAATATATGCATATTTTGTAAAAGATTGTGTGTGTGTGTGTATATATATGACAGAGAGCACACTTAGCTACCTGAAAGTCAAATCCTGCTTGGTACTGAGCATGTCCCAATCCATTATCTTACAACTGTTGGCTACAATGGGAATTACAAGCTGTCAGGATTGGGTTCTTTGCATCCAGTTAGGCACTTGCTCAGAAAGAAAGTACAGAGTGAAAACATTATTCAAGAAACAACAGCACCACTTTTAACACTACATTAAAGAGCTCAGTGACTGCAGAAACACACGTTTCAATACTCTGCTTTGCCTTCCTCTTCTCCCCACCTCCATTCTTGGTGTACAAAAGTCTCCCTCCTTCCTTTCTCTGGTTACTGTAAAGACTAATTGGGAAGATAATTTCTATCAATTTTGGTCAAACTCAATTCTTTTTTTGGGTTCCCTACAGAATTTAAGAACTAGAAAAAAAAAAACAATATTTTACTGAAATCCAAAACATTTCATTCAATGTTATAACACTGATTCAATAAAACAGAGTTTTAAAATGAAAAATTTCCAATCAAAATATAGGCATTTAATTTTAACATCCTTTTAAGTGTATTCCAGATTTTTTTTCTCCCTACCTGATAAGAGCAGTGAGTTGAAATTGAAGCAAATCCAGCTCCCAATATGACCATCTTATGCAGAGGGGACAACTGTACAAATCCAGTTAAACTGATTTTTACACATCCCTGCTAGCATGAAACTCTGCACAGAAATGGTCCAAAAAGCCAAGAAAAACAGGCATCCCTCCTGCGGTACGCAGAGAGTGATATTTGGGGGAAAAAGTGTGGATTTTCTTAAACCAGTAACACACACATACACAAAACACAGACAAACAGTGAGGAGTTTTTCCCAGTAGGACCTGTAACCACAAAACTTGAGATTGAATAAGATTTCCAAATCTTTCTCAGAATATTTCATTTTGATGTTTTCAGTCACATCATTCACACTGTTTTATGTTTGTTTTGGGTTTTTTTTATATCCCCACCTCTTCTCTCCTTTATCCTAAATATTTACTTTCAACAGTATTTACGGACTTGTCTCCTGATTTTAGTAGTATTAGTAGTCTTTCTCACTATTTTATGCAGAGAGAATGCAATGTATTAGTACTTCTTGGTGCAATATTAGATATTTTTCTGACTTACCTGAAGATATCAGCAGACTAATACATAATGCGAAGAGATGGTGGTTTCAACTGTTAGTTAGAAAGCTTGATCTTTATACTTTACACTTTTCTCCTCTCTAAACAGACAGGTCTTGCAGAATATACACAGACATTCAACTTACCATTACTGAAGCCATCTTTTGACTTCCTCAGTATCATTAATATTTAAGCAGAAAGAACAGAACAAACAATTATCCTAATGACCTCACACCAGAATAAATAAAATAATCTCTTTTCAAGTCATCCAAAAGTAGTGAGAAGGTCAACCAGAAAACACTAGTCAGAAATAGCTGTGATCTGAGGAGAAGGGGAAGGTTATGTTTCTGTGATACGAGTAGCGCACAGCTGTCACTCCAGTAATAATTCATCATATTAATATTTAAATGAGAGGAGGGGGAAGAGGAGGGCATGAGATTGTGTGCGACTCGAACAATCCCTCCCTGTCCTTGGGCAGGAAAATAGGCCACCAATACAGAAAGAGCATTAGGAGATGCAGAGTGGGAAGGTTTGTTTTCATTACTGCTTGAAGCCGAGTGGGCAGACTGGTTCCCCAGAAAGTCTGGAAATTAAACTGCTATGGAAATTTAAATTGCTATGGAAAGTTAAAGGCTGTTTCTCCTCTCAGAAAAAGTTATCGTCCAACAAACACAGTGAGCAGGGCACGAGGGCTCCGAGTCTTTGTGCGCCCTTCCTTGGGGTTAAGTGTGTTGTAGGGAAGATCTCTAGATCTCCAGGGAAGTCTGGGCTGCCCTGGAGCCGCACGGGCTGCCTTGGAGCTGCTGCAGCGCTTGGAGCCGCCGGAGCTGCCTTGGAGCCGGCCGAGCTACCGCCTTCAAGCGGCGCCCGCTCGCGCCAGGCTGCCTCCCTCACCGTGTCCCACCAGAGCCGCGCTCAGCGGAGCCCCGCGCCGGCTCCTGCGGCCGGCGGCAGCACCTCAGGCTGTCCGGCACAGGGAGAGCTCACGGGGCCGGCGAGCGCCCGGCACCGGTAGCGGCACCGGGGTGCAACGCCGGAGCTGGAGCGCCCTGGCACACGCACTGGCATCCCCGGCAGCAGGGGAAACCTCATCGCGTTTGGCAACGCTCAGGATTGCACAACTTCATCCAGCAATTCCACATAAACACCGCCTCTCCCATGCTAGTTTTTCGGAGTCTGAGTTTCTTTTTTTTTAAGTCTACATAACTCCTCTCTCAGCAGAGAAACTGTTGCTGTTGAGACCCCTGGCTCGGCATCACACTGTTGGCTATATAAATATATAAGGTAATAAGCAACCATTGAGCAAGAAATACAGGCGCAGGCTCCAGAAAGGGCTGCAATGCTGAGGAACAAAGAGCTTATAGCAGAACAGCTGCACAGACACACTCAGCCCAGGCCTCCGCATGGCAGTACAAGGAACACCAAGTACCTCTGTGCAGAGATGACAAACTCGTGCAGTAACATCAGTTCCCAACACATCACACAGATTCCTCATCAGAAGAGTACTAATTTTCTCATATTCAAGGAGCAACATTTTTGCACCCCTTGATTTCATTAGCCTAATCTTACAAGATCAAGTTTACAAACAGTCTGAGTTAATGTCAGTACTATTTTTAGCTGAGTTATACAGGAGGTTTATTTGTTGTACCCTATACAACAGGATTTGTGTTAGTAATAGTGTGGAAAACACCACTCCTCAGCCCTCCTCCGTGTGCATTGTCAGTGTCCCGATAGACTGGCCATTTCAAAATGGTCTTTATAAATTGCCACAAAGACATAAAGCAGAAATAGGAACCCTGGGAACACTGAGAGCCTGGAGGAACAGAGAAAAGTCATCCTGACTGCTCATAAGAACAGGGGAAGGGGGCTCTTTGGGGAGAGAACCACTCCTACTTATTAGTCATGAGACCAGAGCTGGAATCCTCTTTGGATTTTGGATGCACCAGAAGCCTGGACCTACCACACTGGGCTTCACCTCAGCCCTCTCACCAGCTCCCCAACCACAAGTGCCACAGGAGCAGATGCTCTAAGGAAGGGACAATACAAATACCCAAAGGGAATAAGGAGGCTGGAACTGGGCACCCTATTAGCACTCCCACTTTCCAGTCACCTGAAACAGCAAGAAAGCACCTTCCCATTCCCTGAGCTTCTGTGTCACTGTCTAGTGACGGTTCCAGCCTCTGATAAAGTATCCTGTGATAATGTGCAAGGATGATGACAGCTTGCACTCCCACAGCTGCACCATCACTAGCATCTCAGGGACTGGAGGGCTCCGTCTTCTACCAACACGAACGCCGAGTTGTGTCGTTGGCCACGGAAAAGCCAGGGGGAAAACACTGGGAGTCCCTAAAGGCACAAACCTCCCCTTCTACATAAAGACGTTGGATCTGGCCTCTGAGTATAAACCAGAACGCAAAATATTTGCTGCTCCTGCTAGTAGCACCAAACATGATTTAAGATAAAGTCAAGTTTGCTCCTTTCCTTCTTGCTCATCCTCCTCCACACATACTATTTCTGAAGCAATATCCTCCTCGTGCAAGCATTCATGTACAACTGCTAAAATAATCCGCAGAGCAGCCTCCGGTTTTCCCATTGATTTTCACGATCTTGAAAAGGTTAGCAAGCCAAAGAAGTCTCACTGCCTCTTCCTCCTTTCTTTCATCCTGCACTTTAAAAAGCAAATGTATGAACATATTAATGCACATTAATAATGGGGGAAGACTAATGAATAATTCTAAATTAAAAGAACAACAACGGACAAAGGTTAAACAGTCCTTGCAACCATTGAATTAATTGAAGGTGAATGTGTGATAGAAGATAAACACTTTCAGGAACATATTGGATCAGCTGACAGGTTTAATAGCTTCTGTAAAATGTCATATTGCAACATCTTTTATACTGTCTTTAAGGGCAGCTATCGATTTCCAAGTGGGCTAGGTGGCAACTGGATTAATGTACAAACTGAGGAAGCCCTAAGTCCAGGCTCAGATTTATTCTTTCTCCAGTCACAGAAGTTATTGTTAATTTAATCCAAATCCATAATCTTGGTTCAGAAAAGCCTCAAGACGGTGTTAACAAATGCCTTTGAGGTCAAGGCTTTTTTTTTTCCTCTCTCCCCTCAAACTCCACTCCATTACAGTCTATTTGTCTGTTTTTTAATTTTTGTTTCTAAAATACATGACTAAAAAGAAATTCCCGTCCAAAAGCAGTTACCTCTAATTTCTTAATTTCTTTTTTCTAATTTCGTTTGTGCTGAGACTCACATTCTGTGAATTTGGCATAGCTGCCACTTACCTTGGAGAAGATCTGTGCCAATATGCACGGAGTACCTAATTCAAACATTTGGCAGGGGTGAACAGCTCTGTTTTTCAGTCTCATTTCAAGAGAATCTTATCTGGGCTCAGGACAGGCAGGACAGACGTTTGTCATGCCGTTCTCTATAACCAGACATTAGGCTGAGCCTCAAGCCCTGAGCAGCTCACGGGAAGAGAAAAGCCCACAGCAAAGGTGACCACTGGGCTTGCCTGATGATGACAGGGATCAGTGTGAAGAGCCGCCCTGGCACCAGAAACCCTGAGTCCCCACCAGGCACAAATTCCAGTTTAGCTACAAGCATCAGAGTTGAAAGTTAAGACCACCAGGTGCAGAGTGCTGGCCCCAGCCAAGACAAGGGCTGCCCGTTTTGAACTTTCCTTTAACAGGCAGATGCTCCTCACTTGGCCATTCCAGAGGAGAACAAGCAATGGTGCTTCCTGCGGCCACACAAGTGGCCTTACTGTGTTTGGCTCTGAAAAGGCTACGTGGCCCACTTGAATAACCAAAAAATGCTCTCACCGGGGCTGTGGCTCGCTGAGATTTCAAATGACAGCAGCAAAGCTAACATAGCTGTTTATTAGTCAGAAAAGAGGGGTAGGCTTTTTATAGTCTAAACTTTATAAAGTGATAAAGATCTATGAGTCATCTAACATACAGTTTATCTAGAGACAAATAGGAGTAAAAATAGAGCAGGTAGTTTTGCCTCCTTTTCTTTTTGGAAGGGAAACAAAAAGAAAGCTAAGAAATTAGTCAGGAAAAAGAAGGCTGCTGAAGATACTGAGAAAAGATACTGAGCACAAGGCTGCAGCTGGAGACTGCAACGAGAGCTTCCTCAGTGCTCTTTTTTCCCTGATGAAAGGCCGGGTAGTCTCAAGTGACTCTTTGCTATAATGAGGATCTCAGTATTTGGGCTACTCATATTTATCATTTCTCTCCATTCGGTCCATGAAATCATGGGGCTTGATATTTTTACTACGGTCAATGCGAAGAATCCTTCCTGCCCTTTAAGTGCTCAGTTCTGCCTCCAGGCCTCAGCGTTTTTGAATCTTTCCTTTCCTAAACATAATTGACTGACAGGAGCGTCCATCCCAGGGGCCAGTTTTCAACTCCTGACCAAACACCTTCTCTTAACTAGGAGACATCCCAACAGTTTCCCAAAGAGGTTTCCTTGGGAGTGTTTGGAAATCCTCTTGACCAATGAATAATTCTGAGTGAAACACTAACAGAGCTGCTCCACTCCGCTAACTCTACGGTGAAACATTAACCCTTCCAAGGAGAGAAGGCCAAGGCTGTTTTGTGGCTTGCTGACCCACAAGCAACCTCCCTGTAGACTTGCTCATTTTCAGCACACCGACTTCATGTCCCATATTGAGTTACACAGGATCTACATTTAAAGAAATAGTTGGAAAAGCAACTTTAATTTTTTTGTCAACTCTAATGGGCTTAATGCTCTAATGCTTAGCGAGAGGGAGCAGATGATGCCAGTACCACCTCATCTTAACCTTAAGGGTGCTTATTCTGCTGCTTCTTTCACCAGTGCTTCCATTATGGAGACAGGTCACATTCTCTATTTTCAGTCAGCAAAAGAATACAAAACTGGAGAGAATATCTGGGGCTTAAACTTGGATTCTCTTTTTTGGAGGGGGTCGGTGCTGCTCCTGGGAGCTGTTCTCAGGTGGAATCCCCACGCTGGGCAGCTCCATGAGGTCCATGTGCTCTGCAGAAGAATTGTGCACCTGGGGACACAACGTCTGCCCTGCAGCCTCGTGTATCATCCGCAACCAGATTCATCCTGTACCGAGCTGCAACCCACAAGTGGTGGCTTTGCCCGATGGAGGAGTCACTGCCCATTAGGGATCTGGCCACATCAGCACACCCGGAGAAACTGAGGCACACGGTGCTGAGGAAGGACAAGAGAAGGAGAAATGGGACAGCAAGTTAAGAACAGCAGGGTCAGATGCCCTCTTCAAATTGAGCAGCTACTTGGCCCCAGTCCCTTAGCAGAGGCACGTAGCCCAGAAAGATCTGCCTGGACATAGCCATGATGAGGAGCCAGCAGCACAGCCAGCAGCCCTGCAGCACCGCTCTCATTTCAGAGCTCGGAGCATCCTGGCCCTGGCCGAGGTGGAGGACACCACCAAGACCATCATCACAGAACAATCTATACGGTAGCAACCAGCACCCCTTCCTGAGGACCTGAGGAAAGAAAGACACCCTGCCAGATCCTTTGTGACTCTCCCAGCTACAATAGAGACGGTTTGTCCAAAGAAGGTCCTGCCAGATATCAGAGCAGTGCATGATCTGAAATGTCCTCACTCAGTTAAGTCCCACCCTAGGCTCTTCTCTATCCCATCCTTCCAACCTCACCTGACATCAGACAGCTTCTCTACACCCACAATTCCCCATATCCACAGTTCTACCTGCACTTATGATAAAATACAGTCTGTCTATGGTGGCAAGACTATTCATGCTTGTTAGCAAGACCTCATGCAGAAAAGAGGCCCTGCTTTTGACTCTACTCTTTGGGTACCCAATGAGTAGAGCATAAGCACATTCCTTCTTGCCTCCTGTAGCTTCACCCACAGTGGACCTGTCCGGCACTATTACCCAGCCCGAGGACTGCATGACCCTGCCAAGCCTCTGCCACCAGCCCAGGATGACTGTGTGATCAAAAGGCTTTATACTCAAGCAAAAGAAAAGCACAGAAAAAAAACCTACATATTTTACACATACTTGGACATAAACACATAAAGGACAGTAGAACATATTGTGGAAATTCCTAGAAATAAGTCATCTTAATGTCCTCACAAAACGCACTTTAAAAAAAAAAAAAAAAAGATATTTTGGTTTTCATTAGAAAAGCAAATAAAACAAAACAAAATCCTCTTTATCTGCAGTGCAAGCAGACTGCATGGCCTCCTGCAGTAAAGCTGTTATGTTTCTGGTAGCTGACCCACAGTGACAGTGCTGCACTAGGAGCAGGAAAACAAAGCCAAAACAAACAAACAAAACCCCCACTCTTACTCCGAAGTCAACCCTCTGACTGCAACCTGCACGCGTTAGTCACAGCACAGTCGGGACAGCCAAGGAAAGATGAGGTCAACTTACTGGAAGGAGCTCGCCCAGCTCAGAGCCCACAGGTCCCTAGAGCACCCCCAGCTCTGACTGGGGCTGGTCCAGCCCAGCTTAGAGAGGCGTGTGTCTCTCCAAGCCCTCCCTCCTTCCCTGCTGTGCCCCAGTTTCCATTTGGAGTTGGTGCTCCCAGCAGCCAGGGGCTGAGAGGCCCCTGAGAGAGACAGGGAACAAAGTTCATGTCATGTCCAGGCCCGAAAGAGCAGAAAGCCAGAGAGCTGCCCTGTGCTTCTGGACTTCTCCGCAGAGGAAGTTCAAAGGAAAAGGCCACGTGGCCCTCAGATGTTTTAATGTCCAAATAACAGTGCTACTCAGCAGCACCTGAGCCTGGGCTACTCACCACCAGGGCTGAGAATGCTGTGGATTTGCCCCTAGGCCAGTGCAGGGTCACCTGCTGTGACCACACTGTTTGCTGGGACTGGCCACCTCATGAGTCCTCAGCCTTTTGCCTTTTCAGGCTATGGTGGCCACCACTGTAGCTCTCTATGGGATGATCTCCCAGCTGGTATTTCCCTCCAGAGCTGGTGGCTGAGCTCTTGTGCTTTCAACAGAGATGCTAAAGCAGACTCAGATATCACTTGAGCAACCTACCTCTGCTCTGCTTGGTTTATTTGCTCAGCCTCCCTCCAATCCCTTCTATGGCCCAGCTAAAGTCATCTCAGCAACTTAGATGGTAAAACATTTAGCCTTAAGGTCACAGCTGGGAGGAAGCTGTAACAGAGCAGCATAAATGTAACCAGTAGAACACAGTCCTAGAAATTTTGTGAAGATAGGTGGTTGCACATAAGAGATGTTATTAGTGCATGCTGTGCAAGCCCAAGCATGAGATGGAAATCCATAAGGAGCAATTAATCCTGCTGCCTCCAGACTTGATTTTTGCTTAGCAATTTATCCCATGATGCTTACATGCGTATATTCAGAAGCTAGAGGCATAACATCCACAACAGATAGACTGTCCCGAACACTGAGATGTTCCTGTGACATCCTCCCTGTAACTGGCTTAGTCATGAACCTGTAAATGAACAGGACTTAGATCTGGTGCACACAGCAAAACTGCTTGCAGGAGCTCAACCTCTTCAGCAAACAGAGGGGAAAGAGGAAGGGGAAAGGAGGAGTGAACAAAAAAATCAACATAAGTTGTATTGTACATGAGGATCAGGCAGCTTAAAGTGCATTAAAATCCTCTATGCAAATGTTGTTGCAGTAAAATAACATAGCAGCTATTCTCAGGGAAACTGGAGCTACCCTTAATGATTATTACAAATAGCCAGAATGATCAAGTACCTTTTTCTTTTTTAAACCAGATGCTATCATTAGTGGAATGGGCCTGTATACTGGTGTAATACTCTAGATCTGTATATCAAGTTCAAATGGAAGCTATTTAATGTATTTATACAAGCAAGCTGTATAGGGCTTTGTTCAAAGTGATTTCTCATGGTGAGATAAGGGACAGAACTGAATGAAGCCATTAACTGTCAATCAAAACTCACACTGGTTTATTCATGACTCTCCTTACCTCTGGGAAAGGATAAACAGTTTAGATATCCCTCAATGAAACCTTCCCAGGACCACCTAGTCAGATTTCCTTTCAATAGTTTCCTTCTAAAACCTTTGTCCTTGCCTACTGAGTTCCCTGCAAGCAGAGCTGCTACAGCATTATACTCTTTTATTCCTGGCTTCTACCTTCTAGAAGGTTGGTCAAGATACTGAGTCTTGCCCCACTTGCTCAGACAAAACCTCACCGATTGCAAAGATGAATGGGGCTCATTTCCTCATTTGACTCTGGGGACAAGCAACGTAGTTAATAATGCTCCAAGTTACCTACAGGTCACAAGCACAACTCGGGCCTTCCAGCTCTACCTGTTCCGGAGCAGATTTCCTGTATCCTGGACGACTTCCTCTTTAAACAATCACGCGTTTCCTTCCCACAGACAGGTGGACGTCTAAGTGCTTACAGTCCTACCTCATTAGGCCCTGTCTTCTCGGCGGCTCACAAGGCAATCGTGGAAGCAGAGGGCTAGGGTGTAAGCAGCCAAACAGCTCTTCTTTCACCAGAGCAGCACTGAGATCAGCC
>JAVCKT010000238.1:31689-59619 GCA_032273925.1 Rhynchotus rufescens | reverse complement strand
TTGCTGGTTTTTTCCCCCCCCCCCCTTTTTTTTTTTTTTTTTTTTTTTAATAAATCACAGAGAATAAAACCACAGAGGGAAGAAAAGCCTTAAACCAGCATCAGAGATTTGGCTGCTACACTTCAGTCCTCTCCTAATCAGTCAGATATATAGCAAAGAAATGCTCAATACATGCTTAAATATACTGCTGAATCAGAATTAAAACAGTACTTAAGATTCTTTACGCCAAAAGTTACTTTTATACCTCAGTTACCCTATTCAGTTAAACAGAACAAGAGTGGAATAGAATTTTTTTTCCCAGCATTTTAGATGTACTTCTATAGGAAAGAATGCATTTCTTATCTCTAACAGGATACATTTTTCATCAGACAGACCCTATTGGCCTGAGCGATAAAGAACAGGCAGTCACATTTTCAGAAACGACACCGACAGTCAATGGGACACAGGCTCCCAAGAGTCAGATTGCCAAAGGCGGTTTGGAAACGACCTGCTACCCTTTCCTTTTGAAACTCTAGTCCGAAAACAGTCTAGACAGGGGGAAAAAAAGGAGGGAAAGGAAAAAAACCCTTGACATTATAGCCTTGTCTGTAACACCAGGTTTTCTCAATGCAGTAAAAATGATAAACTTCCCTAGTAAAAGTAATTTTGCTGGCAGAGCACCTCTGAGTTGAATAAGTGAAATTGGCTAAACAAGAAAAGAAACTGTGTTGATTTAATTATGCAGCTATAATGGGATCCTGATGGCACAGAAATGGCATCAAAGAAATCTTTTCTTTTAACCAGCATTTCATTATTAGCATAAGCTTCTAGTGCTGGCCTGGCCTTGGGGACCTGTGGGAGAAACTGAAGCTGCAAGTCACTTTGCGCTGTAGAAATCTGTAGCCATTGTCCTTTGCAGATGCAGCAGCTTGTGCCTCCTGCTCCACAAAACAAAACCCACTTGCTCGGGGGTTTTTCAAGAGGGAACTGTTTGCTTGATTCAATTTTTTTCTTCCTTACAATAGAGAACAACGCTAAAGAGTTTTGCAGACGGCTTTTCAAAATAAACACACAAGGTCGTACTCACGCGGGGAGGGAAAGAACAAGCTCTGCTTCGCAGAGGCAGGAAATTACTGCTGGTGGGAGCAGGAAGTCCCAGCACCGCGAGCGGCAATTCCCAAGGAGCTCCCGCGGCCCCGAGCCGGACACGCGTGTCTGCAGGAGCAGGTAGCTGCTATTCTGCATTTGAGCAATTAGTTCATCCTTACACCCTGTCTGAACAGCAGCTTTAAAGCAAACTTTGCAGTTCATTTCTGAAAAGCGCTTTTAAGGACAAAACAAAGTAGGACTTATATTTGAAGTTACTTATCCATAGGTTTTATTTGAAGTTACTTACCCATAGGTTTATGTATGAGATTAAGTCCTTCATTAATTTTTATATTTAATGACTAAGAGGTTAATCAAGAATAGAACAAGCAGCCTCCATTTAGATAAATGCTCACCTGTGTTTCAACACCAGGCAACAGGAAGTTTGCAAGTTAGGCCTAGAGGAGTAATTATAAGAGGTTTACCTTCGTGTTAAGACATCCTTCCTTGCATTTTGCGCTTGAACGGTGGATGACTGCATGCAAACAAGTTAGATCAATTAAAAAAGCTACGGTCCCGTTAGCTGAATAGCATCGTCCTGATGGGTTTAAGCTGCGGACAGCGAGGTGGCTTGAGGTGCCCTGTTGAGGTGCATTGCAATGACCTGGGAACACCTACAGCACCCGTCACTGCCTCAGCTGCGGGAGACTCTGCTCTGCCACCGCTACCCCCAGCCCCACGTGAGGGTCGGGACACTCTTTGATCCAGCGCTTGGCTGCTCAGGCTCCCCCTGAGCGAGTCCCATAGTGCAGACCCAAGAGTGGGGCCTTACGGAGCTCTTCCTCTGCCCTTGGAGGTGCTCTGGTGGGCAAGGATTTCACTTTGGTGCCCAAGCAACTACTAGCATGTCGTATTCCCAATAAGGCACAATTTCTCTATCCTGGACCTGCTAGATGTGTTAAAAGTAAGTAATTTCCAATTGTGGTGAAATAGAAGAGGTGAATGAGCCTTCTTGTATAGACGCTACCATAGCTGCATTAAAACCAGTGACTAATTTACTGCAGCTAAGGATTTGCCCCTAAACTAACCAAATCTCATTCTGTCCAGCTCATGTTTGTTTTGCTTCAGCCTCCTGCTTGTCTGCCTTGTTCTGACATCAGCCTGGCAATGAATCAGCAGCCCTGCTCAGGGGCAACTTGCCCTTAGTGCCGCTGGAAAGAAAATGGTCATTGCAGCAGGACAGAAAGCACCCAGGAACAAAGGGAAGGCCAGGGTAGAAAGAGGGTTAAAATGTGTTTCCTGCCTCATTTTGAACAACAGAGGATTCTGCAATGCACTGATCTGCAAGACACCTAATGCCAGGGAAGGCAGAGGCAGCATCATTCTGGCCTGCTGATGTTGGTAAGAACTTTGCTATTGACTCTATTGCTGCTGCAGGTTAAAGCACAGGGACTAGTTACACAATATGAGATATTTCACAGCTGAACTAGTGGTATAATTAGCAGTGATCGTGTCTGCAGTTGCAAAGATGCTACATTTTTCTCATTTCATATTTTTTTAAATAAAAAAATCACTCCTCCCCAAGTTGTTCAGTTCTATTCAGATGAGCATCTATTAAGAGCCCACACATAGTTTTAGAAAAAGAGGAAAGAGCCATCTCCCATGCTATTTCCTCTGCCTAACCTTTATACAATGTGATAAACAATTCAGTTGTACTGCTGTTGTTATTAAAAGCTGCTTCTGTGTTATCTAGGTTGGATACTGCTTTTCTAAGAGGGAAAAATCCACGCACAAATTTTCAAGCAATATCATCACTCATCAGCTTTCATATGACAACAATAAGCTCTTTCCTAGACAAAAAGGCTCATGACTCCCTTCAGAGAATGGCACAGGCTTGGCTCATTTCTACAGAAATAGAAAAGTCACCAGCAAGGCCAAGTGGGTAAGGAGGGCTCCACATTACAAAAAGCTGAGTAATCCTGTGAGATGCCGAGTACCCTCTGCTCCTTCTGATTTCAGTATGGGCTGAGGGCATGAGGCCCTGGACAGAAAGGCTTTAGCGTCCTGCAGGATCACGCTGTTACTACTGAATTCCTCTCTGTTGCAATCTGCCAGGGAATGTCTGTGCCAAAGTGGAAAAAATCCCAGAAAGTTGTTGAAACCTTCTTACTATTGAAGGCCTAATGTTTCCACTGCAAATGCCTCTGACTCCCAGTGAGATTTCTGGTGTCTTTTAAGGTCATCTTCTGCAGTGTTACAAAATATCAGCATTCGGCTATACTCACAGATTTGGGGAACATTTTTGAAGTGAGGAAAATATTAGAACACACTTGGGATTTACACTACTGCTTATCCATAAGCATACACAAGGTTAATTTATTCTCCCTTACGACACTTCTCAATACTGATTTGAATCCCATTTTCTTCAGTATTTCCTTTCTGACCTTGCCTCAGTTTGACCTAGGGATTCAGGCTACATTAAAGAATCTTTCTGTGCCTTCATTTGAAGTCCCTAATAAAAGAAACTGCAATGACTTCAAACAAGACTCAACAGATACTTGTGGAGCATGCTGCTTTCACTGCCTCTACATACAAATATTCTATTCCTCTTGTTCAAACAGGCAATCCCAAAATGAAGATTTACAGAGCGATGCTACAGCAGTCACTGACATCTTTCTTTATGTACAACAACATTTCCAATGCAGGAGAGAAAAGAGATCTCAAGCAGTAGAATTAGTCTTGATGTCTCTTTTTGAACTACAAAGCTTCATTTTTTTTCCATGATAGTATAAAATATCCCTCTTGGGAAACAAACAAAAAACTCCTTTATAATCAGAATGCAGTATTGATTTCAAATGGAAAATGATTCTCCCCTTTCTTTTTGTCACTCTAGAAAGGTTCTCTAAATGAACAGATTTTCATATCTGTCTGTGAACAGAGATCATGTCTTAAATGGCATTCCATGCAAGTGAGGACTCATTACCGTGAAGCTGTTGTTTCTTGCCCAGACAGTTAATTGAAGCCTGTAAAATTTCCATTGTTTAAACCCGGAGCGTCTCACAGGAGTACGCCTGGGCGAGACAGATCCTGACCCCCAATCCCAAGTTGGATTGACACAAGGGTTTCCACATGTGAATAAGACAGAGAAGCAACCCACGACTCTGCTGGCATCACAGATTCTCCCCAGTGATCTTTGGTAGAGGTTTTATGCCTGTCTGTGGAAGTAAAGGCACTAAGACATGAAGTCACTTGCCTTGAGGCATGCAACAATTTAGTTGCAGAGCTGGAAATAACACTGAGGAATATGAGCATGCTGGACCATGCTATAATCAGCAGATACTGTTGCTTCCAAGTTCTAATTAAAGAGCTGTCATTACATAAAAGCATTTGTAGTTTGCAGTAAAAACTGATAAAGCTCAATAGAAGCTTTAATAGCTGGAGTACTAGAGGGGAGGCATATGTTTTTTAACTCCTGCAAAGATGATAATACAGGTTGTTGTGTTGTTTTTACCTTTATGCTCTTTGGTCTGCTGCAGCCCTTGTTGCTAGCTCATCCTGGACAAGCTCCCTTTCCATCTTGACAAACCCAGGATCCTGCCAGTTCAAATTAAGTAATGTCAAAAATATATATATTCTGCTCTACAATTTCCTACCTAAAGCTGTTTGTGTGAAAGTAACAGCATACTGTGTCATTCTCATGAAATAGATGTAACAGCCAGGGGGAAAAATAACCAGTCTGGGAAAGAACAGAAGCATTTGATGTGATGCAGTTATAATTAACACAGCTGGCAATGTTTAAATGCCTGAAAAGAGGTGCTAATCCAAATAGAAATTAACCAATTTGACATCTTGGGCATGCAGGTCACACACGGGAG
Organism: Rhynchotus rufescens; assembly: GCA_032273925.1. Lineage (NCBI taxonomy): Eukaryota > Metazoa > Chordata > Aves > Tinamiformes > Tinamidae > Rhynchotus > Rhynchotus rufescens. The sequence continues at coordinate 54,679 of JAVCKT010000238.1, read as the reverse complement.
CACATGAATGCACCGACTGTCCGGGCGAAGGCAGCGTTCCCGCCACGGCTGCCCCCCGCGCCGCTCCGACTCGGCACTGGAGCCGAGTGCAGCACTGGAAGTGCTCGATGGCCGGTGCCGCTGCTGGCTTGGCCAGCCCCTCTCTGCGGGGCAGGCAGGGGCTCCCATGGGCAAGGCCGGCCTCGCTGCGCTGCGTGGCGAGGCCGTGGGAGGCTGCAGTGGGAGCTGCTGGCAGCAATATTGTAGGGAGCAAGGAGAGGCAGACACTGCCAGAGCCCTGTCCAGCCCGGAGGCAGCGCGGGCAGCACAGGCCTTGGGAAAGAGGAGAGCAATGCAAATGTGCTCCTCATGATTCCCACAAAACCAGGAACACCTCAGATACTTCCACTGTGATCCAACATGGGGAATTCATTACCTGGCAGACACATAGTGCTACAAACACCAGGGGTTTGTACTCACAGCTGGGAACACCAGCAGCTTCACTGAGACCAGAGGAGCTAGTGGGAACAGCACCTTGCCAGAAGTTGGTGCATCCCACAGCTTCCAGAACCCGTTTTGCTAAGCAAAGCTATGGTATCAGGACGAGGCCTTCACCTGAACTTGTCCCGAGCGTTTTGCCGCTGTTCCTCGGAATGCCGGGAGGTCACCGAGGCAGCCACGGCCCTCTGCCATGGCGATGGAGCAGGGCACTGGCTCCGGCCCTAGCCACGATCCAACGGGTGCTCTCCCTTCTGAAACCCACTGGTAGGCTGTGATTTGGGTCCCACTGGAGAGCCTAAGAAACATGTTTTTTCACATCTGTGTCTCTTAACCTCTTAAAACTGAACACCTAGAGCTACTTTTGTGTTTTCTCTAGGCAGCCACACATGGAGGGCAGATGTGCAGGCACAGGGTTCCCGAACCAGCAGTGCGTTTCTGGGAGGGCAGAGATCATGGTGCCTTGGGAGAGGTAAAGTGCCTGATAGACCTTCAAGATAAACGTTTTAACCGACCAAAGCCAGTGAGCCCACAGAGCCACGTGAGATAAACAGAGCTGGTACATGAGTGATCTCCACCATGTACAACCCAAAGTCAGAGGACAGACCTCGGGACACCAGGAGCGAGCTGGGAAAGGGGCCTGGCTGCTCTAGCAGGGGTGAGGAGGTAAGCCAAGCTCGTGAGGCAAGTGCCAGGCACAGACATAGGCCACATGCATGGAGAGAGGCGCCAGGCCCGGCTGGAGCCCCAGCCTTGGGCCTGCCCCACACCAGGGGTGCAAGGAGGAGGCAGCTCCTGCTCCCAGGGGGGACAGGGAGCAGAGAAGCTCAATAGAGAAGCAACAGCCCGAATTTAGCACTGGTGGCCTTGGAAAAGCCAGCGCCTCCCGAGGCTGCTGGTCCCCTCCTCACAGCACGCAGGGTGATGAGGGGGAAACGCTCTGTGCGGACCCTGCTGAGGCAGCCGCTTCCCACGGGAGGCTTCCACCGGGGACAAATCGAGTCTATTATAATCGCAACTACTAAATAAATTCTCTTGGCAAGGAGCGTGGGACAGAAGCGATACCAACCTGAGTCCCTTCTGCTCCCCTCCTCAGCAGGGCCCTCACCAGGGGCTGTGTGGAGCCTTGAGCCCTTCCGAGCTCCCTCCCTGCCCGAAGGCTCCCTCCCCGTGCGACCGGGAACGGGAACACACTGTGCCTTCGCTCCCGAGCAAAGGCTGTGGACGCCAGACCGAGCCTTGCCCTTCCAGCTGCTGAACAGGCTGTACTACAGAGGAGCTATCAAACACTTTGCTCATAATTCACTTGTTCTCCCATTGATAGGGAGCCAAAGCCCTATCTGCATCAGGAGCCTGCCACCAACGGATGACCCAGCACCTCGGCAAATTCCCAGCTCGAGACACAAAAAGACACAATTTCACCACTTGAACTGATGTGGAGTTCTGCCAATGCATACCCAATCACACTGGGGATGGCCAAATGGGGACGAATGGGCATAGCCTACGTAATGTGAAATATAAATCTAGGAAGTCAGAAAACTTGACTGTCTGGGAACCCTTCTGCAACCTTTCCAACCAGAGGCACCACCACAGGGTCACGGGCTTACTTTAATGGTATAAAATTTAGAAAATAGAAACCAGCAGTGCCGCATTCTGCAGGGAAGTGACACGGTAAATCCCTTTGTAACTGCTGATCTCAGTTACAGGGAGAAGCCCAGTGCAAACAGGATTTCTTTTCTTGCCAGACTTGTTTCACTTCAGCTCAGTGAATGCACTCACTGGACCGAAAGGGCAAGCAGTAGGAGTGAAACCTGCCCGCACCTTTCTGCTCCCCACAGATGCCCAGGTGGCCTGAGAGAAGCAAAATGTTAACACCATACCAGGCTCTGTTCCTGCTCCCAATCTCTGGAACAATTCCTGTAACTACTCCTGTCTGTGATTTTAAAAATCACTTCCTTCTTCCTGCTTCTCCAAGCACTGCACTTTGCTTGCTCCCTCAGTGCCAGCTGGCCCACAGATTCGGTTCCCCCGGCGTGGCAAGCCTGACGCGATGGTGCTGACGGGCTCTGAAAGGAAACGATAGCGAGGGTTGAACTTTAAGCCGGAGTAATGAGTCCCCGCTGTCTCGTGACACAGTAACCCTCACCATGTGGCAGGGCTTACGGGAGGCCACCGGCAGCGCGGGGAGAACCGAGGAGAAGGGCACAGCTGCTGCCTCACCCTCCCAGCAGTTGCTTGGACATGAACGCTTCCCCGGGGGGCTGTTTGGGAGATTGTTGTGGGCATTATCCTTCATTCACACAGCACCTCAGGGCATGGAGTGGGGGAGAGGCAGCGATGGAAATTCCTGACTTTTCATTACTGCAAAGACAAAAGGCCCAGAAGGAAATGGCCTGAATGGGAGGCATGTGTCTGACCTGGTGAGCAGAGCCCACCAAACACCATATGACAGCAGAAAGCAAGAGAGGGGAAACCAGCCTGGGAAAAAATGAAAGGCTCAAGCTGTGCAAGTTTATTTACCTAAACAAAGGCAGCAGTGACAGAGCCATTGCCGCAGCCTCAGACACCAGGCTGCACAGAAAACTAGGAGAAGCACTTGCGCACACACACGGAAATGAGCAGGCTCTGCCCATGCAGCCCCAAATCCCCCCTCCGACACACGCCTACCTACGTGTGAAACAGGAAGGAATGGGGTCATCGCTGTGATCACAGAGGAGAAACCAAACTGAGCAGGGGAACAGCGAGCCACAAAAGCCGAACTGCTAATTTGATACACACCATCAGCCATCTGCTGCCATCGTGTCACCTCTTGAGCAGCACCAAGCCTAGCGGGACAGTCCCTCTCTCCAGTCCAGCTTCAAAATCACTTGGCCTCCTGCTCAGGTCATTGACTGCTCAGGTGGGATAAGGTTAAGGCACAGAGAACACACAGGTCCATGCAGGCCGGGCCTAGCGGTCCCCTGGTCAGCCCATGTTGCTGAAACAGCTCCTCGTGCTGCCCTCGTCCGGGCCGGGTGCAGGGCCTGGCCTGGGTGCTGTGGGCTTCGCAGCTGCACGCTGCTCCTTGCATTTTCTGTGTGAGCTGGCAACTGGAAGATAAATCGAAGTCTTTTTATTTAGTAAACAGGAAACCCAATTCTTTCCCTGTAGATCACTGTTAGAAAACCTCTAGATTTACAGTCTAGAGAAAGGTAATATCTTGGCTGCAGAGAAACCAACTTCTGCCTTCTACTTTTATTTGATTAAGTTTAACAAAGGCTGCATCAGAAACAGATTTCAGCTGTGATTCAAGCACACGTCAGCTCTATAGAGGTGCAGCACAGGCATGAGGCACTGGGATGGCATTCAGGTCAAAATGAGCAAACTCCACATCACTGCATGTACAGTTACTCACAGCTCAATTCCTTTCACCTCTGCCTTATTTGAGATTTCATTATGGGCACTTCTGAAGCACAAGAATACGTATTTTAGAAGGATTTCTCCAAAAGCAAAAACACAGACTGGGCTCAAGGCTTCTCTGGTGTTTCAGGGGAGCTCCACCACAGATAGCTATGTGAAGAAGAACAAGAGAAAGACAGAAAGAGGAAACGCCTTGAAACAACACAACCAGACTTATCTCTAAAGCTCCCTGTGACCAAGGTGCTGTCCTAAGAACACAGGACCTATGAGACTCTCAAGAGCAAAAGCAAAACCAGGTCCAGTTGGGATCCTCAGCAAAAATGAAATTGCCCACGACATAAAGGATTGTGTAATTGTGCTTTAAGCAGCAAAGGCCGGTGAGGGCAGCTGTCAGGGGCTGACAATAAACGCAGTGCTGCAGCAGCACGTTACAGACGAGGGCACGAGGTTCTTGCCCCCTGGAGCACCGGCTCCCATCATTTTCTGTTCACAGAACCAAGAGAGAAGACAGTTAACACTAAAACATATTCTGGGGAAAGCAGGAAACTACTTGTTACTACACCTTGCAATGCACAGGCCATTACTGCATCATTACGAGCAACAGAATTCAAATATGCTTTTATTTTCCAATTAGATCAAGCATACCAACTACTAGATTTAGTTTGAAATCACATTTGAATTGCAACTTTACAGATTTTTCAAGATTCAAATTTTGACCATAAATATTTATATGATCATGCTGCTGTTTCTGGCTTTCTCAGACCCTGACACTGATGATCTCAGCAGTGTTGCTGCATCACCAGGACACGAACTCTTGGGTTTGTGTTATATGCAAGAGCAGCATTCTCCATGCATACCTGCAAACAAACCAAAGTCACCTATAGGCAAGTTCATGGCTGGCAAAGGGAATTAGGAATTTCATTGCAGCAGCACTAAAGGTGTTTGTCTAGTCAGATGGGGGGTCACACAAGTTACCAAAAGATCAAAAAAGGGAAGTTACTGGCCTATGCAGTAACCAAAATTCTTTATATTGTTGAGATATGTTTCCATCCTGACAGGGATGGAAAACATTTATTATAATCAGGCAAGCAAACTCTGTCCTCTAGCAATACCCTGCTATGAGCAGGGTGGGATGCAGGCAGGCCCAGTCCTACCTCTTGCGTTTCCAAGCAGAGCTGGCTTATGGCAGGGGAGAAACACAGTCCCTCTAACAACCTGCACGCCCCTTGTGAGACCAAAAGCAGAACATATTCACACACAGCACTCAGAAAGGACACTCAGAAAGGGAAAGGACTTGTTCTTCTTCCCACTCAGAAATTAAGAGAAAAAGCACGAATTTCTGACGTAAGCAAAATGAACAGGACTTGGTCACAGATTTCAACAGGCCCAGATTTTCACCCCAAAAGTCTGTTCCTCTGTTGAGCAAAGAGATAAGCTGCCAACAGCAACATTCTGGCCTAGGAAATCTGGAGCGGCTTGTTGGCTGCTTGCAGAAGCTGCAAACACACACAGCTCGCCCCGCTGCAGATATAACTTGCGTGCATCCCATCCTGCTTTCAGGAAAGCTGAGGGTTCTCCGTTGTTTATCGTGCAATAGGAAGACACTAATAATCATGCCTGAAAATGTTTAAGAATAGAGATAAAATTCTCTATTATCACGGATTATCAGTTAGTCAAAGGGGAAGCTGGCAGACAGAAGCTTTACTGTGATGAGGTTTGCATTTCAATGAGCAATCTGCAGAGAGCTTCAAACTCCTCCATGCATCAGATCTAGGGAGAAGCAGATCTGAGCAGAGGCCTCTGTCTAAGACGCCCCTGCAGCACTCAGAGAGGCCTAACTCCATCCAGGTCACAGTCAAGGATGTCACAGCTAGAAAATACAGCCCGCCTTGACTGCAAAAGCTGCTGTGGTGTGGGGTGAGTAATCAGGGGTTTAGGAAAATATGCCAAAAACTACCGTATTTCCTGCCATTTATAAAATGCCACAACTGCACAGACCGGAGGGGCTGGCACAGCTCTTAAACCTCAGAGCTCACTTAAAACCATGGCTGTCAGATATTGTCAGGAGGAGAATGGTTTAGGGATTCAATCCAGCTGCCTGGGAAGGGTTTTCAGGGGTCAACCCTAAGCGCCCAGGCAAAGACAGCGAGAGCAAACACATTGGCAAGCAGTGCAGCTCCAGCACAGGGGCTGGAGCAAGGCCTGGCTGCAAACATGCTGCTGGCTGTCTAACCCTTCCCGTGGCTATTACAGAGGGGCCTAGAGTGGCCCTGCAGTCTTTCTTGACCTTCCCCCATCACCCTTCTTTTCACTAGTCTTGTACCATACACAGAAGGGGATCCTATGTAAGGATGCTTTCCAAATGACAGCAGTACCAGGTACAAAACCTTGCACAACCCTGGGCTGAAAACCAGCTGTTCTCTGCTCAGCATGAAAAAGAGAGATCCTAGGATTAGCCTCCTTTAGGAGAGTGTTTTGCCTTGGGTTCTCTTTCTGATAGTAGCATGGGTCTGTTTCTAGTCATCCCAACACTGAGGTCATGAGAGTATTAAAGGACAATGGTGAATTCTTTTTCTTTGGCTTCTAGCTTACAAGTTGTATCTTTCCATATTTTCAAGTTTCCTTTTGCAAGCACGAGGGCCAGACACATCTCTCCTCCCCCATCTCTCTCTAGGCAAATACTTAAGTTCTCTTGAAGTGCTGTGAATCAAGCAGCTGCCTCTTTGCAAAAGCTATTAAGCATCTTGAGACTCGCGATGAAGTCTGAAGAGCTGATAAAACTACCAGTGCATTTGGCTGAGGAAGCTACGAGAGACAAAAGGCAAAGCCACGTCACTGCTTTGGGCCTCATTTCTACTCTCTGTGAGACTTGCACAAGAGACATTGTCAGCTGTATAGATTCCCATGATCCTAAGGAGCTAAATGCAGGAAGCTGCTCGTAGCAGAAACGAATTCTTCCTGTACACCTCACTAACCCTCTGCCATGCTTTAAAGCAGCCCTGAGAATGCCAGCAGCCACACTGCTACAGGCACAAGACAAAACACAGGCTGCTCTACATTTGCTGCCCCAGACGGAGCCACAAGGCTCGTGCGGCTGCACAGGCAGGGAGCATCTGCTCCGTGTGCACGGAGCACCATCAGCATGTGCACGCGCGCACGCAGCCTCCCGCTGCGCTCACACGCTCTCCAGCGACTTCTTACGCGGTAAACACAAGCTGCCGCTCTGGGGTGACGCTTGGCTGAGCTCCCTTCCACCACGACTTCACTGGAATATTTCAGAAACAAGCAGATTGCTGGGCTAAAAACAACCATCAATTATTTCTCCTGCTGCAGAGCTGCTCCTGCAAGTTTAATGCCTGACATTTGCACAATGCTCTTCCCCATAGGGCTCCAAGCGCTATAAAGGCATTCAGGTGCAGAGGGAAGCATCATTATTCTCACTTCTCAGGTGAGAGAATCAATGTTTTTCACAAACTGCATTTCCCAGAGAGGTAGCAAATCACACAGAGCACTGAACAGTTAAGGTTGGAAGGGATCTCTAGAGATCATCTAGTCCAATCCCTCTGCTCAAGCAGGGAAACCTAGAGCACATGGCACAGGGTCGTGTTTGCAGGCAGACAGGCTCTAAGAAATGAGACAAAAATTACATGAATAATACTAATGAAATCCCATAAGCTTGTTTTGGAAATAGAATCAGACATTTTTCTGAAATACTATTTTCAAAATTTTTCTTTCATTTTTATTTAATGGCAGCGGAAAGCCAGGAGACCCTGTGCCTGGGCTCCGAGTACCTGCTGCAAATCCTCGCTGCAGCTTTGGCTCGTTCCTGCTTATGAGAGCCACCTCAGACCTGGAGAACAGGTCCATTCTGGTATGGGCCTAACTGCCTGCTTGAAGATTGTTCACCCTCTCTTTATATTTTTGTAATTTAATCTAGATAACCCTGATTACTTTCAGTCATTCTGTGCAAAATATAGCATTTTTACTATTACTTTTGCTCTTCTTTTCTAGGTTATATGAATTAGCCTCCTCCTCGAACTACAGTGTGCAAAACCTCCAGCCACTATTACAGCTGAACAGAGCAGGAGCATCACTTGAGTTTCACAGGCTACACTTCTGTTTATCTGTGCTAGCAAGACAGTTGCCCCTGTTGAACTCTGTGTCCCTTGGCGGTCTGTCTAATATGACTGTAGAGTTTCAATGCATCTAGACAAGGGAGAGACCATAGGCATCTCAGGGAAGGCAAGAGCTTTGCTGGGATTCTGCATGATCACACTCCCCTTTCCGCTGGCGTTCCCATCTGTTTTGGCATGGCAGGGACAGGGGAGGTTCGAGAAGCATTTCTCTTTGCAAGCCCTCCTGCTCACCCACGGCCCTCCTTGATGAGCACAGCCCACAGCACAGTTGCCTTCACCAAACAAAAGCCTGTGATGGCTGCAGCTGCAGCCTGCGCTTTGACACACCACAGACTCTGCACTGGATGCACAAAACATTAATATACACAATACACAGTCTAAGCGGAAACAGCTGCCAACCTCTCTCTCTGTTTCCATTTTCTCCACACACACAAAAAAAATGCAGTTTGAACTTTGCTGCCAGAGGTAGAGAAGGTCCATGGGAGGTTCTGCATGCTGAGCTGTTGGCTTTCCCTTGCCTCAGCTGGAGCCCTGGGGCAAAGGGTCAAGGTTTAGAACTGCCATCCTCCTCCTCCTCCCTTCCCTCCCAGCTCTGGGACTGCTCTCCTCAGTTAACTCTGATCATTAGCACTGGTTCAGCACCACTGGTACACTGCCAGTCTTCACAGATGGTCATGGAGCTGAGTTTTCAGTATGAGAAAAAGTTGAAACAACAAAAACCCTACTGAGGCTGATTCAGCTTGTGAGCCTGGATCCCATTAACGAGGTCTTTTATTTTCCACAGTTTTTCAGGACAGAATGGTGTAGCCAGCTATAGCTTCACCCAGCAGCAGCTCCCACACCTGAATCGCCTCCCATCAGCAACCTGCAGATACTGGATAAATGGGGACAGTAAAAAGCAACAGGAAGAAAAACCTCCTCCCAGAGGCCATGGAACATTGTGGAGAAAGTGAAGTCTGCAGAAGAGGAAGCGTCTGTGAACCCTGGAAACAGGCACCTGGGCAAAGACGTGCTTATGATTCCACACACGACTGGGCAACTTGATATGGGCAGGGAAACCGGTGAATGAGAGGCTGAAGTGTCCTCGGAGGCAGCATTCCAACTCAAGAAATAGCCCCAAACTACTAGTGACAAATATACTGGTTCCAACATACGACACTAAATTCTGAGTCTTAGTGACAAGAGGATAAATATTAACTGGTTTGCCATTTTGTAATTCCCAAAGTCTAGAGATACAGGAGTTTGCTCACCTTCTGCTTAGTCTCTGCTAAGCAAACTGGTTTCAGTGGAGTCTGCATGGCTAGGACAGGTGAGAGTCACAACCAAAATGCTCACCAGGCTGCACTGGAATCATATAAAGACGATGCTAAAATTACTCAACTGCTCGAGGAGTTGACCTCTGGAACATGCTGACAAACGTTATCTGCTGTGCAAACACCTATTTGCTGGAAAAAGGAGTTACTAAACTTCTCAAACCAAATCTGCTATAGATTACAGATTATGATAGAGACACAGATACATACAGAATTCTCCCTGTGTTGTGATGTGGCGTGAGATATAGACCATGCAGGTTTGGAAAACCTTTGGGGATTTCAGCAACTACTAACATTCCAGGAAGACCCAAACTTGCTGCTTATTTTTGTGGGGTTTGGACTCTATACCCAGTGGTTTCTGCTGGCTTTTTTTTTTTTTTTTTTTTTCCTTTTTCTCTATTTTCTGTTATATTTAAGAGTTTATCAGAAGAAAAGTGTTTTAACAGTAGGAAGTAAATGAGCACCTGTGTAACAAATGCAAGGAACATTTTTGTGCTGTTTCTCTAAAAGTATTAATTATCAATAACCAGACTCTTCACTCACATACACGTGTTCATTTGTCATTGCATTCCCTAGTAACTGCATTGGTTTCTATGTTACAGGAAAAAATGACCTTAGCTCTTCAATAAATACTGTATTTGACTGGGATTTTTTTGTTTTGTTTTGTTTTTCCCCCAAATTACAGTGTTTTGAATTTGGATGAATGAGTAATGCATTACTGGATACTGCCTGATCTAGATAATCTAAAGCCAAAACAGTGTGAAACTTGCACAGAATGCATGTAAACACTCCTACTCACGTCTCAGGTTAGGGCATGTGGCACTTTCACTTAAGTCTGAGGTTAGGCCAAATAAAGTGACATAAAAAGAGACAGTTTGGCCAACTCTAACCTCAAACGAAGACATCATGAAATCAGCTCTGCATAAAAATGGGATCATATTCCATTCTTGAGGGGACTGCTCCATTATAATTACTAAGTATTATATTTATTAATATTACTGAGAGAAATTACATTGGTTTAGCACTTCTAGTATAAACCAGAAGGCTTACAGGGGCTTATAATAAGGTTATAAAACATTCTAGTGCAACAAACCTTGGCAAAGCCATGTAAGATGTGGGATTTTGTACTTACTTAAAAGAAATGTAAAACTTGGTTTTACCAATTTCCTGGTACAGGATAGGACACTTTTAGCCCACATAAAAATATTTGTTAGCTATGAACTAGCAGGATGCTGAAATAAAAATGCAATTACCTTGCCTATTTTTCTTCTTTCAGGCAAAGTATGTATTTTGGAGACATGCCATTTGCTCTCCAGTAAACAGTATACTTGACAAAATGACCCATTTCCTCCCTACGAGGCCAGATCATTTAAAGATGTTCGTTCCCTTCCTGTAACTAATGCTCATGGATAATTTTCCACTGTGAAACATGTCAACAACCACCTAACAGATCTGAAGCTTTATCCAGAAATAAGACTGTACAGGGGGACAGGAAGAGCCTGAACCAAAGCCATGTGGTTGGGAAATAACGAACTGCAGCACCTGCCCAGCAGTGACCTGATATATTTTTCTTGAGGGAAGGCAGAAGGAAAAATGGCACCAAAAATATCAAAAGAAAGGCAGTGAAAAACATTGCATTTCTCCCTAAAGCCCAAAGGTATGATGACTTACACATTCAATTTAAAAGATGTGAACAGCTCAAACTCACTGAGTTTAGTCACATACTTAAAATTAAGCATGTTTCATAGCACCAGACTATATAATTGCAGTCTACCTCATACTGCAGCAGACGTTGTGAGCTGCATCCTAAAAATACGCAGCTGCTCTGCCCTGGTGCTGAATGCCATGAAGGGAGGCAGACTCCTGCTGCCACTGCTCCCTCCTCACAGGCAGCCTTACAAGTGCTGTTGATGCCGTGGGGCCATTTGCACCTATTAGTTTCTGCAGGGTTTGGTAAATGTTTAAGAGAAATGCTCAAATTCTTCAAGGTTCCAAGTGTGACTTGACTAACAAGTGAGGACTTCCAGAACAAGACCTACAATCTAACAGCATTTTTAAGAACAAGTCTAGCCTAACCCTGCTTCTGCCACTGGCCAGTAAGGAAAATCAAGTAAGGGGCATAAGAACAGGACAACCACACTGTAATACTTAAGAAATCAAGAGAAGTTTGGTGTTGGATTCCATCATGTCCTTGGAGGCAACGCCGAAGCCCAGGACTGCACTATGAACCCAGACACCCTACAGAACCTTCTGAGGAGCCCCTCAAACTCTCCATTCCCACCTTGCCTATATTTGATATTCATTTTGGCAGACAGCAAGGCAGCATCTTACCTCAAAGTGACAGGAAATGAGGCATTATTTGGGTAACACAGTGGCTAATTGCTCTTTAGCCTCTTTAGCTCTCCCCTCCGAGTCTCTCGGTTCCAGCTTCCTCACAAGGGTGACCACTCCACAGCAGTGCCCCTCAAGCAGACATGCCCAATTCCCATCCACTGGAGTCACACGCCATGGAAGAGCTTCCAAGTACTGGGGGAGCAGCGAAGGGCTCTCGGACGACACAGAAGGGCTGCTCGAGGGCCCGCTGGCAAGGCCACAGCAATGCAATTCACCGTCCTCACGAAGGCAGAGCGGGCGCCGTCTGGGGCCGCAGTGACCTTCTCCTGGCGCTGGGCAGCCCTCACAGCAAGGGACAGGAAAGGCTGAAATGGATAATATATCACATACCCTTCCTGCCTGCCTCGCTCTGCTGCACGGCAGTCACAAGGGCTCTTGTCCGGAGCAGGATCGCTCCGTTTCCACGCACGCTGTGAGGGCACCGGCGCCATGCCGCAGGCCACAAGGCCCAGCACACCCAGTCTGGCTGTCCGGCCTGCTGAGAACGCCCTCATACACGTTAGCCGAGAAAACACAAAATGGCTGGTACACCAAATGCATCCCATTGCACGGCTGTGCACGGATGGTCTCTATCAAGAAGGTGCAAGAAGTTGAAAGCAGACAGGAAACATTGAGCTCTACATAAGAGTTTGCCCAGAGGCACATCCTGGATTTTCAGACATCCATAAATCCCCAACAGTTTTCCAATTTTTTTCATCTCCTGCTCAAATAAAACTTGTGGGTGGCAGAGAATGATATATCTAGAGAAAAGCCTCCTGTTCGATAGCTTATTTTCATGTCTCTATATCTAAGCCTCTCAGAAGCACAAACTAGGCACTGGGGATAATTTTCACCTTGAAGATATGGCTGTTACTTCACTCTCTTAAGATTCATACAGATGCTCACCATTAAAAGGCACTGCTTAGCACTTACTGGTGAGAACTGTCCCGAATTTACCAGGCAAATCCTGGAATCTCTTTTCCAAGCATATTTGCAAATATTTCAATAGATATTCTGTGCACCCTTGGATTACTCTTAGCTTTCAAGGCCATGCTCTAAAGGAGCACATCTCGTGTCTTCATGCTAATCATTCTGTCCTCTGTTTAAGATCAAACAGTAAAAATAGACTGTCTTAGATTAGCAAACACAGGGGACATGAGGTTTGGTAAAGCATAGAAGCTTAAGAGAGAAAAATGCGCTCTCATTTCCCCAAAAAAAATCCTTTCAGGAGGAGTTCCTAATAAGCACAGGAGGCAAGGGAGTGAATAGAATATCATATATTTAATTTGCATTTGAACTAGCTCTGAAGGGTCATTCTGAAGAGTCTGCTCTGTGGTGGGTACAAGATGAGAATGTCCTTTTGATCTAGGATGCTGCCAAGCCCTAGCAAACTACATATAAAAAGACAAATGAAGCCATGTGACCTAGCATTTAGATCTCAGAGCAGGGATCCACTGGCTTTCTGCTGAATGTCAACAGAAGCCATGCAATCCCTCTGTGTCTTCACTTCTCCATATGAAAGGCACAAGCAACAGCACATTAGCACAAGATCAGTGACGTCCCCCAAAAAGGAGAATTCAGTTGCAGCAAGAAAGGCAGCTGTTATGCTTAACATCACAAAACAGAACAGTATCTCTAGTACTGTTGACAATACAAATTTGATGCAATTGCTCAATAAAAGTCAGCAGTAATGACACAGAGATATGCACGTTTCTCTCCATTAGGAAACTCTAATGAGCATTGGAATGGGACTAGGGCAAAATACATTTAAATAAACAGCAGACACTGTTGACAGACACTTCAAAATCTCTTCCAAAACTAGCTCTCAAATTGTCTTTTCAGCCTGTGAGATCAGCACTTAAAAGAATACACGTTGGCAACACTGCTTCATCCACTGCTCAGGGACAGGCCTAACTCTCCATCGCTGCCACCACAGGCATGAGCAACTGAGTGTATATTTTGAGAAACAAGCACGAGGGACACATCTCACTTTGCCCTCATTCCCGGGGTCCTGGCCAAAGATATCCCATTGAAAGGAATGCCTCTGTCAACGCAGAGTATGCATCCAACTGATACAAGTTCCAGCAGCTACGCTAAGACCAATGAATGTCACACTCAGTGTTTTGGAAAGCTGCAGAAGTATACAGACAATGTGTGCCCTTCCCTGCCATAATGCTTAGACAAACTAGTAAAACTCTTTGTATAGGACTAAGGCTACATTCCCATGGTGCAGGGAAGGGACACAGTAGGTAAAGAGCATCTTAATAGTTGGGATCTACTCAATCCTCCCTGACCTCCGCTGGGCACTGTGCAACATGCTCCCCAGGACCACTATGGCCTCAGCAGCTGAGGGTCTCACTGAAGAACTTTGCTTAGTTTCAGTCTATTTTCCTGCACCACCTACCCTGTTGTAGCTCATAGCTAAGAGCTAGGGTGCAATCTTGGTACAAGATTTGTCTGACAAATGTCTAGCAAACAGAGAACACTACGTTTTCATAGCACTCGCTGTTTATGGGAAAGTTTTTGATAAAATTAGTGAAATAGGTCAAAACTCCATACCCACCAATGACACTGAAAAGCCCAACAAGTGGATACTATACAGAGAAATTTTAGCAGCACTGAGAAATCCAACAGCACTCTTCAATTACAGATGGAATCAAACAATTATAGCTTTGTACTTTCAACCGAGGGATACCACACCTTGTCTGAAGAGTCTTCAGAACACTTTCTTCTGGCCATGAGAATGATCTTTGTCTTACACAGCGGCTGTTTTTCTTCCATAAACTGATCTCATGCAAGTGGTAATCTTGAAGGAGTTGTTACGTGGTCAGGTGTAATGAAGAGCAGCTAGAGCAATCTCTCAGTGTGATCTTACTGGCCTTTAGGTGCAGATCTCCACCTCCCCCAGGCCTCAACTTTTTGAGCAGATGAATACGGACTATAAAAGTCAGACCTTCTTTTTAGATTTTCTTAAGAAATATAATGTAAACAAAGACATAATTATATAATAAAAGACAAGGAAGCAACAGTCTTAAAAACTTGTGTAGTTTTCAACTGTAGTCACTGTATTCAACTGTAGTCACTGCTGAACATCAAAGTTCTTTTGCAGCTTTGTTGTCTCAAACCCAGAGAGGTAAATATGAGGTGTTATATACAAGGAGAAAATAGATATAGCAAGGGAAGTCGTACATTAGAAGCCAAAAATAAAGGAAACATAACCAAAGTCCTAGAAAGGACTTTCATTACTACATAAAAGGAACTTAAAACTAGCTTGAAGTCATTTCTGAAAGGCTCTTAGAACAACACATACAGATACATCTGATAATCCAGGAATCTTGTTCTTGGATTCCTTAAATAGATTCACTATAAAGCCAAACCCTTTTCACTGCCTTTTCCAAGTATAATTTTTTCCATTTGAAGTAGTTTCTGAGTAGTCTTTAAAAATAGACCTCACCTAACTGCTCAAATCCTTTGAAAGATATATGCCTTTGGAAACAATCCAGCTCTGTGATCATCGCAGAAACAGTACTACAGACAAAAGAAAATACAGAGCCTATCAATTTCCAATTTAGGTACGAGCTAGTTGATCTCACATTCACTACACAGATGAGTTTTATTTTCTGTTCTTTCTTTAAACACCATTTTTGCCTAGTTTACTCATTCCATATCGCTTTCTGCAAGGAAGACTGATCTAGAATATTTTTAACTGTGTTACATAGGGCTTCTTGCTGTAGTCTTTGAATCCATCAGAACTGATCTGGATCTCTGCTGCCTGCAACATTTGCAGCAGTTTTAGAGACTTAACACTACTACATTAACCTGCAGTTCTCAACACTGCCTTGCCCCAAGCTGAAGGGTTCTGTCAGCTGGCATAGCTTCAAAGCACTGTTAGAACAACTTCATACCAAAACAAGCTAATTACCACACTCCGCATCCAACATGGGCTCTCCTATGTTATTATATAGTCAAGAAAAAAACCGTGGCATCCCTAAAGATCTAAAAAAATTCCCAAATAAATCATTGTTGTATAAACCCACTTACATAGCCGAACTTTAAAACATCATATTTCAAAGCCAATAAGTGAATGAGAAAAAAAAAAAAAGAAAACCACTAAATAGCTAACGTTATGAACATTCATTTTAGGAGATCAAAAGCAGCTTTAAATTTGACACCACTGGCCTCCCAAACACACACACACACACACACACACACACAGTGAGCACAAGAAGCCCTTTCATTGCCAGGCACTGCCCAGACCTCACCCACCACCGTCTTCATGCTCATGTCCTCATGAAACAGCCGTCTCTTGCGGCTTGTGGAAGAACCTCACTAGCACCAGCTCAAAATATTCAGCCTACATAGGTTCCTCCAGAAGCAGCAGCGAGAGCTGAGGAGCCTCATCACTTGCCATTACATGCCACGTTCCTTGCTTTTTGCCACGTTCCTCCCTTACTCTTCTCCAGATCAGGCTTATGCTACACTGCTGAAGACTCATCTCCTCAAAATACTGCAAATATCTCTCATGCATCACTCTTTCAGATGAGGAAAGTGATAGGAAGCCATAGTTCAGGTTATTTGTGAAAAACTGTGAACTTCAAAAGCAGAACTTCTGATTTGTTCTCAAACTCCAGTACAGTCGCTCCTTCTGGATCATAATCATATTCTTTTCTTGCTAGTAACTGATATATACTGATCTTAACTATTCAGAAAAAAAAGAACATGCTTTTCATTAGAAAAAAAGGGGGAAAAATCCATTAATAGACTCAGCTTAACCAATCTGATAGCTGTGATTGATTTCAATAATTTTTAAGACTGCCTTACATGATGAGCCATATCCTGAAGCCAAAGTCCACATTGCTTCGAGAGCACTACGCTGGAGAAAACACAGTGATTGTTCCCTGCGACTTCCACAAGCCACAGGACTTGCTTCACAGTTTCAGTGTGAAGGTTCACATCCACTCATCTCTAACTCTGCTAAATTGAAATCAGAATTTAGAGTAGATGCCCTCGGTCTGAACATGGGTGGAATCAGAAGGCTAACACTGCCGTTTTAGGCAGCCCAGAAAGCTCTTCCACATGCCCTAACTTTGAAAAACAAAGCAAAAGAAACAGCAAAATCACTGCATCACCCACACTCATTCCCTGAGTAACAAGGAAAGCGTCTGATCCTGACGCTGGAACAGCTGTATAGTAAGTAAACAGTCATCATGCTAGACCTTCTACCCTCATTCTCAAACCTCTTACACAAGTATGATCCCTGGCCAAGATCACAAGCCGTTTTGTAGTCCTTGCATCCAGAGATCACGGGTTTCACACACTGCAACTGTGTTTGTCCCGTGGCCAAGGCTTCGTGGAAAGGAACATAATGCCAGCTCTAGCTATCAAGCTCCATACTCGCCCCCAAGATAATTCTCTTTATGGGAGTTATTCACTGCAGCACATGGGAACCAGCGAGGAGGGAGGATACAATCTCTTCAATTTATTCAATTTATTCTCTCTTCAGCCTTGACCATCCGCAATCAAGAATCAAGCTGAGCTGGCAGTTTGGTTGATGATACACAGCTCTAGGCACAGCAGAGCGCAGATTAGTGCTCTACAGGGCTAGTGCAAAAAAAAAGACAAACAGAGAGAGAAAAAAAGAAAAAAAAAGGAGCTGTTTGTGTCAGGTTACACAGATTAACATTGTCAGCAGATTATTTTCAGTGCTGACTGAAGAGCATCACTACAGGGACACGGAGAAGGGCGGCCCTCTGCAGCTGCCATTACCCAGCGGGAACGCAGTTTGCTCTAGCACACCATACCCACCAGCAATTATTTATAAAATCTGCAGCAATTCAAGCTGTGGGTAAAAACACCACTTGTTAACTATTGTTGAAAATTATTGGTCCAATTGTTAAAAGCCTTCTGTGTTCAAGCAGAGATAAATATTAATAAAAAGGACTTATTTCAGATGAGCTTATTTATGCAACTCTCTCATCATTATCACTATCATATTATACAATGAATATACAGTTTTAATCCATGGAATCGTCACTTTTAAGTCCAAAGGGATCCACAAAATGAGAGCAAAAAAGTATCAAATTTGCATTAATGATCAGCAAGTGATGAGATCATCACTACAGGCCCCAACCCATACTATGTGGGAACAAATATGGAAATCAGGGTTCTCTTCCTTGGATTTCCCCTAAATATCTGTCCTTCTCTGTTCAACAGCCTTTCCAACATGTTTGCATTTGTTTCCCTAACAAATGTAATAGGCCTAAGTACTCCTCCTATTAAAAAGATAGAGGAGTAGACTGTGGGAGTGGTTACCAATTATCTCCAAAAGTTCTTTTTCTTTGGAATACCCCTTCATTTGAATTAAATTTGAACTAAAATAATTATTTTGGATTAATGGTAGAGGCTGCTGTTTCAAAATAAAAATAAAATAAAGCCTTTCAAAATAGATTAAACTAATCCATGATAAAACACATTCATCCTTGAATATGAATGTCTATGTAGCAAGTTATTCAGAAATAGTTTGGGGGATGGTCATTCCAGCACCTGAAATCTTGATTACTTTTCTGCTCCTTATCTTTTTCTCTCTGATTTGCCTGCCCTCTCCTTCACATGTGCACTATGTCTAGGCTAAGCAATATCCAACAAAACCCTTCCACCTACATGCCCAATGCTTGTGTGATGAGGTGTGTTAGGCAGGGGATCAACTACTGTTTCATACTGCTTCACAGGAGTATGAAATTCAATTTCTTTTTTTTTAATGGGTAGTGGGATTTTTTGCCATCCAGCTCCAGTCATGTTTCTCCTGAGTCACAGCAGTAGCAGTGCCCTAGTTTTAACAGGAGAAAATAGAGATTTCAGAATCTCAATTTACATAAAGTGACACAACAAACTGATGTCATAAAATAGGATTAGTGCCCTGGTACCTTGATTCCTTGGTAAATACTTTAAATCAACAAATTTCTTGCCTTAATTCCCGTTCCTCCCGAGATTTGAATTCATTTTTGCCTTCAAATCAACTTTCATGGAAGATTTTGAAGCATTTGGGAATAATTTAAGATGAAATTAAGTTAATGCTGTATAAATCCTGAATGGCAGCGTATGTGCATACTGGAACACACAATGAGGACACCTAATATTAATCTCCTGGTCTGTGAAAGCACTAGCAATACCAAACCCCAGACCCTTCCAGCTGGACTGAGAGGGCACGTTGGACTGAAAACTTCAACAGAAACCACCTCAGTACCACTGAGAGGGGAGGTCATGGAGCCAAGTAATGCCTGGAGAGGAGAGAAAAACACTGCTCCAGCCTCATCATCCAAACTGTTTGTGGTGAGGCTGGTAGCATTATAGACATTATTTTGTTTTTCTGCTTTCTCAAATCTATACACCAGGTTAAGGCTACTTGGTACTTGTGTTTGCTACAAGAATATTGTGAATCTTTTCCCAGTTACTTCTTACCCCAGTGATGAAATATTCTGCTAGGCATCCAAATTTCTCTCTCTTACAAAGAAATTGGAACGAGATTCTTGTGTATGGATCTTCCATTGCTAACGCATGCAGTTTCACAGAAAACAGGGCAAATTTATTTTGGCTTCTAAAATCTTTAAAACAAACAGAAAAAAAAAAGAAAAAAAACAGAACTCTCAGCCTGAACGCAACAGATTAACAAAATAAAAAATTTGCCGTGAGTCACCTAACGAGCTTCAGGGATTTCCCACAATTTGTTTGACTGGAGAGTGTAATCATAGATTTACATGCCAGCATTCAGAAGGGACCAGGGCTTGGAAGAAACATCCTCTCTTTCACTTGAAAGCATGGACATTACACAGGCTGAGATACAGATGGCTCCCAAAGGACTCTAGGCCTATCTGCACATTATTTATCCTGCCAGGGTAGTGAATTACAGCAGCATTTGTTCTTGCTGCTGTGCAGAAGAACGAGTCACATTACAGTCCAGTCATGATCCTGTGTCCCAATCCGCCTAAACAAAGAAAACAAACAAGGGCTTCCCGGGAAGACGCGTGGGTCTCACCTGCGCGTGCCAGCTGGGCTGGGATGCAACGGGACGCTGCGGTGCTGTGACACAACGCTCGGGCGACAGGGTAAAGCAGAACCTTGGGACATACCTTAAATACCACAGCTGTGTTAAGACTGTAAATACATTACCAGAGCCAAAGGAAAGTGCTGGACAAGGCGATATTAACTTACAGTTAATAATACAGTCCAGTAAGAGACCAGGAATGCAGTGAAAGCGGCCTGAGAGAGAAGTTGCTCATGACTTTGAGATGTTAAGCCTTGAAAGTGCAAAGGAAGCCTCAGCACTGAGTGGCTGTCAACATAGGGAACCGGAGAATAAACCAGGAAAAATTGTAAGTTGCAAGGGTAAGAAAGGAAACCAAGCCGAACTGCTGGCAACTTGGTTAGTCCAGTTAAACTTAGGTGAAAACTTGCAGAAAAATCCACTTAGATTGCTTTTTTTCTCCTGTGTGTCTGAGCCTACTTAAAGCTTATCACATTGTACTGTGTTTTTCTTTATAAAACAATTAATGCAATCTAGCTTGCTTGAAGGCAGAGAAGACAAGCAGGTGCTCTGCGTTCTGCCTGGTTAATTCAAACAGCAGGGAAGGCTCAGTCAAGACCACATCACGTTAGCGTTTCTCTGCGCAGGGCTCTCACAGAGCACAGGAAAGTCACATTGACTTTAAGAGCCACGTGCGCTTATCTTGCTCCTGGTTGTATCAGGTTGCTACATGTCACGGGAGAGCGAGGCAACGTGATGCTTGGTGTCACGTTGCGTTGCAGTTCGACGAAATCCAGCTTCTTTAGAGGAGCAGGCGGTTCCCTGAGAACAATGAGCACAGCCACCCAGGAACCGTGGTGCTGGGTGGGAGCCTTGGTGAGAAGCCAGCCGTGTGTGAAGGCTGATGGAGAGCAGTGACACTCAGCTAGCTAGGACAGGAATCATTAGCAGCCTTATTCTGTGCTTTGCCTCCCGGTGTCCCAGGATTACGAGTCTGCTCTTTTCAGTTATCCACTCAAACAAGGTTAGAAATCCTTAAATTAGAAAAATTCAAAACATCCACCAGGAGAAAACACAGCAAACAAATCGGGGGACTAGAAAATATTCAAAAGCAGCAACACAACTGAGCACAAAGGCAGCTACAATATGAGAAGAGGGATTTCAAAATAGCAGGGCTCCCCTACACTACAGACACCCCTAACCAAAGCAGGGCCATTTGAGTTCCAGCAGAACTACCTGGGTACCTGCTGCCATCTAAGATCTTACCACAAGCAACTATGTGGTATCTACCCTGTTCCTTAGGCCAATTCCTGCAACCTGTGCTGAAGTTCACATTGCCATGATAAACTAGAGCGCGGTCCCCCCTGAGCTAACCCGGGCAAAGCCAGCTGAGGTGTGCCCGACACACTTGCCCTCAGACTCCACATCTGCTGACTCACAGGAATATTCATCTTTTTGTCTTTTGCTTGCTCAGACATGTTACAGGTGACTTGC
The DNA here is from genome assembly GCA_032273925.1 of Rhynchotus rufescens. Classification (NCBI taxonomy): domain Eukaryota; kingdom Metazoa; phylum Chordata; class Aves; order Tinamiformes; family Tinamidae; genus Rhynchotus; species Rhynchotus rufescens. Next base: position 33,467 of record JAVCKT010000238.1, on the reverse strand, counting down.
TGCATTTCATCCAAATTTACACGGTGCTGTAACAACAAAAGAAGAAACTTAGTAATACCGGGGCCTAAGATTGCTCTGTAATCCCCATGAAAGATGATTCACAATAGAGAAATCGGAGATGAACTGATTAACCTTTTCTTTCCATTTCCAAAGAGCTTCAGACTACTTCATCCCTTGGTGGCAGTCCATACTTACAAACTAACACCTCAAAGCGTGCCATTGCTTACAAAATAGGTTCAGTGTGACAGTGGGGCAGACATCACCAGCACTGTTACACCAAAAGGGAACCAAGACACAAACTCACGAGCCATCTTCTCCAAGGCCATATACTGAAACCACAACTGCTCTCGTGGCAAGAATGATGCTACAAATAGGCACCAAGACCAAAAGACAGTGAAAGAAAAGATGTGCAGCCAATGCTCCAGACGAACTGAGTCCAACTTCCTAAAATAAAAAGCAAACAACAACAAAACCCAAACAGGAATATGCCACCTAAGTTAGCCTTGTCACCTGTGTTTCACTTCTGAAATTATGGCCGGGAGGTTTTCATCTCATCCATCAAAAAGCCTTTCCTCTTCTGGGTCCTCCATCCTCACGCAGTGTTGTCTGGCAACCTCAGTGCATTATCCTTTAAGACCTGCACGCTGGAGATACTGTTAGCAGGGAGAATATCCTGACTTGGATGTAGGTCAGTGGGAGCATCTGTCCCTGGTGGGTGCCATGGCTGAATGGGCCCGTAGTGCACAAACAGGACTTACCTCACCAAGCCCAGCTTTGAAGCACTGATCAAATAAAAGCAGTGATTGTTCCCTCCGCACCGAGCGGGAAACCTCACTCCAATGACCGGAAACAAGATATTACAGCCATAGAACAGGCCTCCAAACCATTGCCCTTCAAGCCGTGCCATTATCAGCAGGCTATGAAACACTCATAAAGGATGAATCAGCCAAGCTTCCAAGTAGCACATAGAGGAAGATATTTTCTTGGGTGGCTCTCCTTAGTACAGAGATCACGTTGGCACAGAAAGTCACCTGCATGGAGCTGCAGCCTGTTCACATCAGCTATTGTTTGGGCCTTACAAGTGCACTCAGGCGGCTACACATGTTCAACGTCAGGTATCTTCAGGCCACGCTGCAGTCAGAAACGTAGGAAACGTAGCTCTCAACCCATTGCTGCTGACACAGAGGGACGCTCATTAGTAACCCATGTCAAGTAGACCACTGAAGAGGACGAGGTGTTTTCTCCAGAAAATGGACAAGTGCTTAACTGTTCCCACTGCAGACAAACCAATCTAGGCTACAAGAGGAGCCTGAGTGTTAGTAGTTCTCTTATTTGTAAGAAATTTTCTCTTAATCAGCAATAACTGGCAACCTCATTTTAAGAGAATTCTGTTCCCTGTTAGCTTAGAAGCTGAGGGGCTTTAAAGACTGATTAGTCATATTTGCCTGAATTACAAGGAGCAGTGCAGTGGGCCTGGCACAGAGCGGTCTCTGTGTGTCCTGTACTCCCCTGCAGCAATTCACTGGAGAAAAATGAGTTCATCCCAATTGCATTTACGAAGTTTCCACTCTCAAGATTCTACTAATCTCAAAATTCTGAATCGCTAACTGTATACTTAGGTGCAAAACACTTAGGTGCAAGACAAACATAAGAACTTACTTCTGATGTCAAGGTCATCTGAACCTACAGAAATTAAGCTTGTTAGCTAGAAAGTTTGCTGGCCATGCTTGCATGAAAAAAAAATAATAAAAAGCAAGACTGAAGATGCATTCTGGGAA
>JAVCKT010000238.1:12076-22506 GCA_032273925.1 Rhynchotus rufescens | reverse complement strand
TCTTCTTGGAACAGTCCTTCCCCACACCGCCCCAGAGGCAGAAGTCATTCAGCCCACTACTGCACAACAGTTATTGGCACAGGGTGATGCTGTTTCATGCAGCAGATGCTTCAGCCCAAGCATTTGATTTCAGGCAGTTTTTAGGACCAACAGAGCCATGCTAGCATACTGAACAGAGAAGAGGCAGAACACAAAAGATGGGGACCACAAGCACTTCAATGATTATTGCTGAAGCCCTATGGATATTCTCTGCATTCAGAGAGCATGGTGGGGCAACACTGCATTGCACACGTTGCTGAGTTCAACAACTCCAAAACACCGATTTGAAGACCCGAGGCTCCAGCTCTAGCCTCCCTGTGCAGGTTTTCAGGGAGTCACAACCATTGCCAACAGTCCCTGTTGGGAGTGAGGCCTCTGCCTCCTGCTAAGGGCCTGTAACTAGACAGCTTGATAGCCACAAGGCAAGGCCAAGGCTGAGAGACTGACCTGGTGCTTCTCTGTGGTTGTTACCTGCCTTCATCAGCCGCAAGGATGGACTGATACCACAACTAGCTTTCAGAGGAGCCTTCCCAACTATATTAGCACGAGTATCCTTAGTACCGCTGCTCTGAGGACACCGCGGTGGTCCCGCATGGGCTCCCCAACTATTAACAAAAAATGATCCTAATAATTAACTTAAAGTCTCGCCATACGACAGGTGTTTCAGCATGGCTTTGCTGGCAGCAGGATAGGATCTGGATAAACTGCCAAACTAAGCGATATTTAAACAACAGTCTTGGATTTGTTCAGTTGCTGCAGAACTGCCACAAGGCTGGAGGAAAAAAAAAAAAAAAGAACTGAATCACTTGGATTTTTGCTGTTACAGCCAGCTCATCTCAGCGGCAAATGTAAATACTTGATGGAACCTTTGCCAAAACCGCACTGCCTCCTCTCCCCAGTTTCAGGGTGGAGACCGATTCCTCAGAAACACCAAGTAACCATCGCAAATGCTTTTTAACATGAGCATGTGATCTCTGCTGAAGGACAATACATTTCACAGATGAAAGAGTTTAGTTCAGGGACAAATATTCCCCTTTTGTTTCGGAGGATTGCTTTTTCTTGTTTAAACTCTAATTATTTCAATAACCCCACTTACACTGCAGTCCCATAGGCCACTTCAACAGCCAGCCGGGGTGAGGGCAGGACCAGGCCGCCAGAGCAAGCTAGTTGAGCTGTAGGGGCTTGGGTTATTTTGCAAAAAGGTTTGGTTTCTGGAGGAAACATGGTACCAAGCCATGCTGTAAGTCAGGTTCTGTTTCAGTGAAATATTTTCATAGGCAGAAATTCATGTGTTCTACTTGCACAGACCCAATGTATTTGAAAGAACAGGTTGAATCCACCCTGCCACTGGCCAACAGGTGTGTATCACACAGTGACTAGTGGTATCTACGGTCACTAAGGTGGCGTTGGGGGATATTCAGCTTTTGCCTTGGGAATTTTAAATCCCTCCTTCTCCCAGCAATTTGCCCAATCGTTGGTGCACAAGAAGGTACAAGTAGCAGAGTCTATCACAATCACTCATCATTCCTTCCAGCTAACCTGAAGACATAGCCACTCACCAAGAAAGTGAAAATGCACCATGGTTTTGCAGTAAGGTGGAGTTTACCGCACTTGAGCGGCAAGAAGGGCTGACAGCTCCTTTCTCATCCTACACCTCGCTGCCCCTTCAGCTGTCAGTGACTCAACTGTTTATGGGGCTTCAGTAACTAATGAAGAGATGTAGATCTTAACAAAAATAATAAAAGCAATAAAGATAAAATCAGTTTTGTTTTTAATGCAGACCTGCTCAGTGCAGAGTCGTTCAAGCAGTTTCATCAACACAAGGTGGAGGTTCAATAAACTTCAGGAGCAGGGACAAGTAGTCAAGGGTGGGGTGAGGATCCTGTTAACCAACATTGCCACCAAAGTGTCAGTACTATGAAACTACACCCACACCAGCTGTCTGCAAGAACAGCCCAGTCCTCCAAGCCCCAATTTCCCGCAGAACAACCATCAGGCTCGCAGCAGAACTTACGGGCTTGATGCTCGCAATCACGTCTCCAGAGAAGGCTTCCTAGGTCCCCAGAACCTCCATGTTGCAGTCAAATCCTCACGAAGCCTTTCAAGAAATCCTCCTCTCCCTTCTTGCTCCATACAAAATAGGTCACCATGGAAAAGAACAGTGTTCTGGGAGGCGATCGTGTTAATGGTGTTTCCTAAAGCTCTGCACACCAAAGACAGCATTCAGCAACACTACCCAGATCCACCTTCACATTCTTTGCATGGCACAGCCTTTTTTTAATGGACTTCAGCAGACCCTGCATTTCCTTAATAATTGTTTCAGAAAGGAAGGAAGATTGGATACATCTATAAATACATCTGAAATCAACATGTTTGCCACATTTCCACCAGACATTGCTGAAAGCCAGGAAACCCAGAGTTGGGTTGGTGGAAAAGCCCAACAGCAACCAGCCAAGGACACTCTGGATCACTAGGGGAACAGATGGGTTAATACACTGTACTGAAGAGGCAGCTCTCAAAAGCTGTAGAGCTTAAAAGCACTTGAGAAGCACCGTGGTGTAGAACAGTCTGGCCTAGGTATGGAAAATTGTGGGACTGTCTGCGGAAAACCGTCTGCATTCAAGTCCAAAGCTTATGAGGAAACCACATCTGCAATGCAAATTGACCATGAACAGGCAAGTTATTACCCTGAGCAGATTTGCAGCCCTGATATTTCTTCACCTTCTAAGAGGGAAGCTGGGAATTTCATCATAGGTGTTCACGTGTTCTAAGTATAGCTGGGCAGTTAACCACAACAAGAGGCATAAACTACTTCAATTGCACTTCAATAAAATTTTCCTTTGGAAAAAAAAAATCTTATGTATTAGGAGTTTCCCTGACACTTTTCCCGATCCATATAACTGCCTACTGCTGCTTAGATCCACACTTAAACCACCCACCAACATCTAAGGGGATTTCAGTGCTGCACATCTCCAGTAAACTGACTTCAGCACTGTGAAAAGAAAAACACTGCTGTTATGGGAAGCCTGCTTCAAATCAGGCAGGTGACAGTGACAACTACAAGTGGAAAATAACGGAAAATCTTTTATGTGCATAGTTTTCTTCATTATTTGATACAATTAATCTATTGGTATTATATGAATTTATATTTTATATAATTAAGCATTCTGTGAAAAGCTTACCTGGAGCAGCAAAAATAAAGCAAAATCCATCATCCCTGACATTCTCTGGATCAGAAAAAGCCTGCAGTGCTACAGAAAACATCCCACGCTGTCCCATCACAGCTTCTTTTGGCTCTTTCCCTGGAAGGGAAAGGACTGTCCAGCCTGCACATGCTTGGGAGCTGCCTGATCAGGCAGGCAGCACAGAACTGACTTTTCTACACAACTGGTAAACACAGTGTTTGAGCACATTAACAGGGTCACTTTAGGACTACAAAGCAGTCCCAGTGTTGACTTCAGTGGCAAGCTGGTTCTTTCAGTGAAGATACCTGCAAAAGATACAAAATCCATCAAATTGCCAGCAGCCTATGTAATTAGGAACATTTTTAAACTGCAATAGCTTATATGGAGAAGTTCTAGAATGGCACATCTTGTCACAAGAAATTTGTTTTAGCCAAGGTAATATTTGTGCATATCAGAAAGCAAACTAACTTTCTACAGAAACTGAGAAACAGATAGGCTGTCTTCATCTAAGGTAGGCCAGGGAATGCTCACACTTAGATAGATAAATAAACAGAAGGCATTTTTGAGGTCTTTCACCCTAAATCTTCTTCCTGATTATTACAGTCGTCGTGGTAGAAGACAAGAATAAATTATTATTGGGAATTAAATTATTAGGGACTACGTGAACTTTTAAAACTGTTTTTTTGCTGACCAAGCTTTATGCAACCACACACTCCAACATAGCTGGATTTTGCTCTCCAAACCCTCAGAAAGGCACCTCCTAGACTAGCTGGCTTTCTGCTGGCATTCCCACAGCTCCGTCAGCCAGGGAGGTTGTGTAAGTGCTCCCAAATCAGCTTAAGGCAAAGCTAGCCAGGTTAGCTCAAGTAACCACCAAGTGCGTACGCACATGACGCTTTCGACGGGCTGAACTATGGTCGCCTCCAACTACTAGGTAAAAATAAGCACTAATATGTTTAACAGACTCCCAGTGGTTCTGTATGGCTCCAACTGGGAACTGTTTAACAGAACTTCAAGTCTCTAGCAGAGCCTCTAGATTATTTTCTACTAACAGTCCACCATGGACGTGGACTCCAGTGAGGTCTGCTGTGCAGGAGAACTTCATACCCTGCACCACAGGTGAGTGAAGCCTTCAGGAAGCTTCTAGCTAAGAGGACACAAGCTCTGAGTGGTCAAACACCTTATATGATAAGAAACAGCAACATTCACTGAATAACTTACTTGATAAACTATTTCTGGAGTATTTGGTCGGTTCTACTGGCTATCATCACTCCTGCTGAATCAACAGGTCCAAACAGAGCATTTGGTCTAGAGGAAAGCTGCAGCACTGACACATTAGGAAAGAGGTTAACTGAAGTAAATGCACACCCCACTTGTTCCTCTAAGCCATAATGGGGCATACGTGGAAATCGAAGCAGCTAAATGCAGACTTTCCCTGAAGTGGCTGTTTGTGAATACAGGCTGTCCCTTCAAGGTTTTTCTCTTAACATCCTCACGTGTACAGCTATAAATCAAAACAAAAAAGGGCCATTTCACCTAAAACACCACCCTCATTCATACTGAGAGTGGTGACGCAGGGAGCCCCAGCTCCCGGCCGCACAGGAGGCCGCTCGCCTCGGGCCGCGCTCCCGCCAGGCGCCGCAGGGCTCACGGCAACGCCCCCCATCAACACATTATTTCGGGCGCTGAATCAGCTCGCGGGCAGCCCGCGCCCATGACGAGGCAGGGAGCTGCTCGGCTGCAGGATCAGGCCCTGTCCCCACAGGCGAGCCACAGCACCCACTTGCTCTGCGGCAGGGGCAGCTTTTCCACGGCTCGACGCTGCTGCTAAATACAGGAACCATTTTAAGGCATGAAAATAAAGTCACACGTAACAGGTTTAATCAAAGCTGCGTATTTTCCTGCTATGGTAACCGGTCACAAGAACCCAAAAGCTGCCCAAAGAGAAGAATTTTCTGTGCTACCCTCTCCTAATCTGCCCTGTTCCTTTCTGAAACCCTAAACGGATGATTAGCGACATGGACTAGCTGCAGCCGGCCCGAAGCAGCACTCTGAGCTTGTCACATCATTGTCACGATTACCAAGGGTCACTCTACAGCACAAACGTGCTTCACATCCCACCTCCAAAGGGCTTAATCCAATATGAAGCTGTTGCTTCATCCTTACAAATGGACTGGAGTTGCAGATACACAAGAGACTATTTAAGTTGTTGCAACTTGCACATTACCCATTAAGTTGTAAGCAGCTACTAACCAAGGGTGCATCTACATGGCACAACCCAGAAACCTGCACATTAGGGCCAGGGCCCCTGCACATGCATGGGCAGCGGCATCCTTAAGTGCAAAATCTGCATTGCTTCTCAAGACATTACCAGTTATATTGCATATAACTTGCATACTTTCGTTGGATCCATTTAATTTTTTCCACCTAAGCTGCACGAACATGTTCTAAATGTTTTCTTACGCAAGTTTAGGGTTTTCAGTTTATTTTACAGTTGTCTTTGTTACCAGTTATAAAATACACATATTTATACGGTTTAAAAAGAACCATCTGGAATCATGTGCTGAAAAACACATCCTTCTGGCAGACAACTTCTGTGCTTCTGAGTAATTAGAATGTATTTAGAAAGACATGGTATGCTTGGTTTTTGTTTTTTTAATATGTGAGCCCGCTCTGCATTAATTACAGAACATTATTTATTGCAAATTTTAAAATGTGTCTCTCAAGTCCACTTGCAATAAAATCCTCTTTGCCAGGCCTAGATCTAATACATGCTATAGATGACTGTCACTGTGAGTTTTACCTTCCTTGGTCCCATGTACCCCTTCTGTACATTTTGCCTCCGAGAGAGGTAGATGCTGAGACAGGCAGAGTGGTGGAGGCCACGTAGTCCTGAATGGCCACAGCTTAATCCAGTAAGTCCCTTTGCTAGACTAAACACCTGTCAAGAGCTCTCTCATTTCTCAGCGAAAATCATCTTTTAGTATACACTCCTATGCAGCCATGAAGTAGTCTTCATGCTACACAACTCCATGCCACACAGGGGACATGTAGATGAGGTTCATAAACTGTCAAAATGAGACATTAAGGTATTTAGTATGGAAAAGTTATCAGAGGGAATATCCAAAGTTAAAGCACATGCAGAGAGCACTGAAGAGATCCAAGCCACCTGTCTAACCTCTAACCTCTACTAACATTTGAATGCTATATATTTTTAAATTTTACATAGAAAAAAAAGTGCTTGCTTCTCAAGTTCTGCACTCTCAGAGTGGACCAAGACTCTTCCCTCTTTGAACTTGGCTGTGAGAGTATTTCAGATTTTGACATTCGCAAAGTTCAGCCGCAGAGCATGACCTGGCTGCTGCAATGCGGCTGATTTGCACTGTTCCCAAAGACCCCAGCTCAAATGTGACAAGTTGCTTTCTTAACTATGTCAAAAAGTCTGAGCTCTTATTTCTAGGGCCTCTAGCCAACCTGCCAGTACCTCTTGAACGATGTTACATAAAAAGAAAAATATGTTTAGCCTGGGAAAGTCCGAAGAGATTTAATAAGACACTGGACACTGTGAAAAGACGATTAAAAAAAAAAAAAAAAGAAGACAGAGATTAGGCATAATCAGAGATTGGGCATCATTCTTCACTATTTAGTCAAAGATACCACAGATGCCTGCATCGATCCATAGTAGTACATACAGAAATATGAACTGGTCCTAGTGCCTACGTCAGCAGCTTCAAACCTACTTTGATTTGTAGCCTCAGTTCTTAGTAGTAATATTAAATCTTCCACGTATCTGACACAAGCCTATTCACAACAGGACATTTTTTCAGAGACAAAGTGCAAAGAAGTTAGGTTTAAAAACACTGCTCTGTCCGGTTATGCTCTATCCTGAATGGCTATCCTGAAACGCATTAAATTGCCAAATTACAATATGATTCATGTCTTCAATCTGACAGTGCTGCATTTACCGATCTAGCAATACGATGCTATGGAAGGATTAAATCCTAATACAGACAAACACATACACAGGGCAGTCTGCTACATATGAGCAGCTACTCCAGATTCAGTGTTTCGGAAAGTATGAGAGCCAGTATAATCCTATTTAATTCCAAGAGATCAAACAGGATTTCTAAAAGAGTAACAAACCCACAGATCAATGAAATGTTCTTAAATTAAGCGCAGTCACTTTGTAGCCATGTTCTAAAAGCATTTTTATCTGGAAGTATAAAAGAAGTTTGTGACCACGTCCAGAGAAATTAGCATTATATGAAGTGGTAAATGTCACACTTAAAACTTGGGAATGGTATTTGAAAAACACTATTTAGTCCCTTATCTATCCCCTACTCCAAATTTTGATTTGCTTATTGTTACAGAAAGCCTGGTTCTCCCACAACCATATCTAATATTAACAAAGCACGGACATAACAAACCACAGCAACCCTTTCCTAGAAGAGACAATATGACATTATGTTTCTAAATACTGGGGTTCCTTTTCAGTAAGACCAGAAGAAACATAATACTTCAAGATATAATCACAATTCCAGTTGTTTGCCATTATGTAACATCAATGATGATCCTGTCTACAATCAATTCATACTGAATGCAAAAGGATGCATGGAGGCAGAGCTTTAAGAAACACACAAACATCTCTATGCTTAATTATACATGCAACTACTGCAATTAGGAGTTCCAAAGAACCTGCAAGTTCATTGTTGACATGGTCCTTAACGAATGGCTTAGATATGAAACGTCCAGATCTTTGCTCTTAATTCCTAGCACTCTGTCACTGCTATCAAAACAGCAACGTTATGACCTCACAACAGAAAAGCCTCCACCCATGGCAAATGTGAAGTTAACTGCCAGGAAAGAAAGCAAAGAAAAAAAAAAAGATTTCCACTTGGATCACAGAAATTACTGCTCAAGAAGCTGAGATGATCTGAAGCATCTAACCATGGACCTCACCTGAAGGACAAGGAGGAAGGTCCTTTGGAAGGACTGGTCCTAAAAGCAGGATAACATTGGGATAATGTTATCCAAATGGTTACACTAGGCACATTATTATTTGTTATCAAGCACAGAAGCATCATAGAGAGCCAGAATGCACACACAGCTGTTACTACTGTCCTAAGAACAGCGTTAAGAGCTGCAGGAATCTCTAGGCCTCATTCAGCCAATATAAGGCAACTGCTGCTATCCTCAAATATTCCCCTGCCCTCAAACTTTTTCATCCGGTTACAATTAAGTAAATAAGGCATGGATAGTGTAATACCCATGAAACTTCTTTATTTACAACAACATTCCATCGAGCATGACTACAGAATAAGAGCAACCAAATTAAGCCATCTGGCTGTCAGGATAACATCTGTTCTCCGTAGGATATTCTGCTTTCCACAACCAAGTGTCTCTGCAAAAGAAAACGCTCCTGTGCTTAGCTGAGGATAGAAACCTCTCCTGGAACACTTTAACTCAGTGAATAGCAGTGCTTTAAGGGTGCTGTGCTCAGCTGGACTCCTGTTCACTAAATTAAAGGTCAAACCAGCTTGTAGAGACTGACTGGGAACCAGAATTCACTGCCTCTTAAAATGGTGCATTTCTTGTTTTGCACTCTCACAGATCCCATTCCGATCTGCAGATGTGGCCTCTGTATTGCAGGCTGCTGACTCATGTTGTAAATTCTTGGAAAAGCTTCAGATAGTCCTGACCTGAAATTAATACTGACAGAGACCACGTCTGGTAACTGCACATTGCAATGGATGCTGAAAAAGGAGCTCATTTGACTCAATAACTTTAGAGAGGAGAACAGGTAGTAAAAAATCCTGTATTTTCTACTGAATATACTTGCCTATTTTTCCTTCCCAAACAAGCTCTGTTAACATCATATTTAAGAAAACAAAATCTTATTTTCTCAGGGGACAAATCTCTTCTTTTGACAGCAAATACCTAATCACACAGTGACAGGTCAAGGCTGAGTTAGTATTTTGACTGTAAAACACATTGCTTTTACAAACTAATCCTAAGCATTCACTAGACACTGTAACATGCTTTATGTACTCCCTATTAGACCAACAGATTTCTTTTCCCTTAAAAGCAGCTTACATATATTATATCGAATGCCAAAGTTCACTAGGTTAAGGACCCTGTGTGTTTATTCTACAAGCTGACTGCTTGGGTTGGCCACCATCCTTCCCCACAAGCCCAGGCACTTCTCAAGTATCTCCCCTTCTTACAAACTGTCAAGTTAGTTTGCTGACTTGAAGGTTGTTGTCCACTAAGTTGATTTCCATTGCTACATATTGACAATTAAATGGTGCATCTTAGGCATATTATAACATTTATACATATCTGCACTGTTACAAAAGCTATTTATTACAAGTGTAGCATGATACACTAGTCTTCATAAATGGAGTTCTCTTTAAAACAGCCTGCTATGGGATTAAGCATTTATACTGCACGCACTGCACTAGCTTGATCTGTAGAATTAACATCCTATATCCTCTCACTAGGGCAGAGCTGATTCAGACGTAGTTAGTCCCAGCGTAAGAATTTGTCCCAGGCATTTTAAAGAATTTAAACATTCATGGGGCAAAAATCACAGCTATGCCTAGCCTGTCCATATTCAATGCAGCCCTCATTTAAGTTTCCATAGACAGAAACAGCTCACCAGCTACACCAGCTGCATCCCAAGGCAATCCGTAGAGCTGTGGGAAGCATCAGAGATGGAGGCCTTCAGTCAGTGAGCCAACACTCAGCTGCTTCTGCCCTTGTTATTTCAACCTTTTTGTTTCATTGTCAAAAAAGAACAAGCTGTAAATTATTACCAGCACTTTTCAAGTCACAGGTACTTTGTATTTTTCTCTCCCAAAGAAGAGTATTTTCTTTCCTTAATCACGAGATGAACCATTACTGAAAGAGAACCAATACAGATAATTCAACCTGAAAGATTAATTACTGATCTGACATATACTGTGTGAACAAGAGAAATAATTCCAGCTTTTTAATATTAAAAGCGAGGTATCCTTGAAGAAAAATGTGAGATGTATTCTTCTTTAAAGAAAGATACCTTTCAGAGCCTGGATTAACAGTTTCCCTTAGACCAACGTGGATTAACTCTGTAGGAAAGCAGATACTCCCTAACATAATCAGGTATGAATTTTGAAATATGCAAGCCATATGTTCAGTTTTAAAATATGTGAATTTGGTTTTGGCATT